>JAMXBB010000004.1:117776292-117870514 GCA_024138015.1 Lumnitzera littorea | reverse complement strand
TATATATATATATATATACGTCATATGTAAATTATGTATTTAAGAATATATGACTACTGATAGAAATATACAACTACATATATACTATACGACTATATATTTATATATATATATATATATATATGAAAATAAATTTATATACATATATACATTCAAAGCATTTCACGTATACATATATATATATATATATCTAACTTATTTGTAAAAATACTTAATACATATTATATGTAATCTAAAAAAAAATACATACTATATAATCTAACCGTATATTATACCTATGTACATACATGTATACATACATATCTTTATACATAAATATATATTTCAATTTAGGTACTTATGCATACATACATTTAATAGTAATGTTATATTTACAAAAATACAATACAAATACTATATATATACAATATACATGTACATACTATATATATACATGTACATACCTATTACTTTTAATTTTTTTCTTCTTCTTTTCTTCTTTCTTCTTCACGTTTTTTATTTCCAGGATTTTTCTCTTCTTTAGTTTTCGGTTTTGTTTTGAATTTTTTTTCCAGATTTTGTTCTTTCTTTTATTCCCACTTGATCAGCAATTTAGGGAGAGAAGAAGATAAAATAAAATAAAAACCTAATCTTTATATTTATTAAGATAAGACAATGTAATCATTTCCAATTTTTCCCTTTTTGTAAAATCAACACTTGGCAATTTATATACATCATCTGGGCTACTGTTTTGATTTTTTTCATTTCGGTTCCAGGGTGTGGCAACAATAGGAAAAGAAGAAAAGAAAGAAAAGAGAAAAAGAAAAAGGAAGAAAATAAAAATTAAAAATAAATATATATAATTTTTCTAAACATATAAATTATAACAATACTTATCATAAATTACTTTTGAGATTTGTGTGAAAATTTATCAATTTAATTAGTACCCGTTATAATTATAATTTTTACAGGTTGTTGTAGCAATTTTGTTAAAATTTTATGCGAATAAGCAATTTAGTCGATAATTGCAATCGACTATAATTATATCACTATTGAGTGATATTTAACTATTTTATAGGTTTATAGTTATAGTTTTAGGGTTTCGATCAAATTTGGGATTAATTTTGATTAATGGTGCATAAATCAGTTTTATGGTTTTAGTATGCAATTTAGGGTTATGATCGATTTCTAAGGTTTTATTATCGGTGTTATGTTTAATTTATTAAATTTCATAATTTTTTATTGTTACTAGCCTTATTGACTTATTACACAGTTTAGGACACTCGAACTTGAATTAGGGTTCAGACTATTGATTTTCTAGGGTTTACATTCTTCTCTCCCTTCAAATAAGTTTTGTCCTCAAAACTTGAGATGCATCGCTTCTTTACTTCATCTTTTGCTTCCCAAGTAGCTAATTCTTGTTCATGGTTTCTCTATAATACCTTAACATAACGAATCTGTTTATTCCTCAATTGTTGTACTTTACTGTCTATAATCTTCACTGGGTGCTTTTCATATGTCAAGTTTTCTTGCAGTCTTATCGGTTCCAATGCAACGATACGATCGGGATTAGGAATATGTTTCCTCAAAACTGACACATGGAAAACTTTGTGAATTCTCGATAGATTAGGTGGCAACGTTAACCAGTAAGCTAGATTCCTAACGCGTTCTAAGATTTCAATTGGGCCTATATATCTTGAAATTAGTTTCCCTTGGGCTTTAGCACGATGAATACTTTTGATCGGTTTTAACCTTAAGTACACATGTTCTCCCACTAGGAATTCCAATTCTCTTCTCTTCAAATCAGCTTAGCTCTTTTGTCTATCTTGGGACTCTTTCATCTTTTGTTTAATCACCATGATTTTATTCGCTGTTTCCTGAATCAGATCGAGACCTATTACTACAGCTTTCTCTACATCATCCAGAATAACAGAGATCGACACTTTCTCTCATATAAAGCTTCATACGGTGACATGTGTATGGTTGAGTGATAACTGTTATTATAGGTGAATTCGACCAAAGGAAAATGAGCATCCCAACTTCCTTTAAACTCTATAATACATGCTCTTAACACATCTTCCAAAGTTTGAATAGTGCTTTCAGTCTGTCCGTCAGTTTGAGGGTGATATGCTGTGCTGAACTATAGCTTCATTCCCATCACTTTCTGTAAACATCCCCAAAACTTTGATACAAATCTTGGATCTCTATCCGATATAATTCCTATTGGAACACCATATAGTCTCACTATCTCCTTGATATATATCCTCGCCAATTTCTCTAAAGAAAAAGTCTTATTAATTGGCAAAAAGTGAGCTAATTTGGTAAGTTGATCAATGATTACCCAAATCACATCAAAACCAGCAGCTGTCCTTGGTAAACCACTCATAAAATCCATAGATATCTAATCCCATTTCCACTCTGGAATAGATAAGGGTTGTAGTAATCCCCCTGGTCGTTGATGTTCAGCTTTCACTCTTTGACAAGTTTCACACTTACGCACAAAATCAGCCACATCTTATTTCATTCCATTCCACCAAAAATTCTTTTTCAAATCTTGGTACATCTTCGTTCCTCCTGGATGTACAATATAGCTTGAATAATGAGCTTCACTTAAAATTTTTTTTCGGAGCTCCTCATCATCAGGTACACAATTGGTTATTCATGCGAAGTGTATCATGTTCATCCATTCGAAAGTCAGTATATTTCCCACTTCCCATTTCTTCTTTAATTCGATTTAATACAGCATCACCTTGCTGAGCAATTCTAATTCTTTGCATCAACGTTAGCTCTATCACCAAATTTGATAATTCAATATTTTCTTCGTGCCATGAAAACTCCAAATTTAACCTTTCAAACTCTTTAATTAGCTCCCTTTGATCAGTCAAAAGAGAAGCAACTTCACCATAATTCTTCCTACTTAATGCATCAGCAACCGCATTTACTCTGCCTAGACAGTAGTTAATTCCCAAATCATAGTCTTTGATCAACTCAAGCCATCTTCTTTGTCTCATATTCAACTCCTTCTAAGTAAACAAATACTTAAGGCTCTTATGATTAGCAAAAATTTCACATCTCTATCCATAAAGATAGTGTCGCCACAGCTTTAAGGCAAACACTATAGACGCAAGTTCCAAATCATGAGTTGGATAATTTTGCTCATGTGGTCTTAACTATCTTGAAGCATATGCAATCACCTTTCTGCTTTGCATAAGTACACATCCCAATTTGTTTTTAGAAGCATCACTATACACAGTGAAAGGCTCTTTATCATTTGGCAATATAAGGATCAGGGCGGACAATAACCTCTTCTTCAACTCTTGGAAATTCTTTTCTTGTTTTTCACCCTACTCAAATCTTACGTTCTTCTGTGTCAATTGGGTGAGTGATCTCGAAATCTTTAAGAAGTCCTTAATAAACTTCCTATAATATCCAGCTAGTCCAAGAAAGCTTCGAATTTCAGTAACCGTTTTTGGTCTTTTCCATTCCACTATAGCCTTAATCTTTTTAGGATCAACCGATATACCATCCCCTGTTATGACATGTCCAAGAAAAGATATTTCTTTCAACCAAAAATTGCACTTAGACAACTTTGTATATAACTTTGTTTTCGCAAAGTCTGCAACACCACTCTCAAATGTTCTTCATGCTACTTAGATGTAGTAGAATATACTAGAATATCATCAATGAACACAATTATGCACTTATCCAATAAGGGTCTGAATACATGATTCATTAAATCCATAAATGCGGTAGGAGCATTCGTCAGACCAAAAGTTATCACCACAAATTCATAATGACCATATCTCGTCTGAAACGCCGTCTTTGGAACATCCTCCAACTTAATTCTTAGTTGATGATAGCTTAACCTTAAGTCAATCCTAGAAAAGACATTTGCACCTTGCAATTGATCAAACAAATCATCAATCCTCGGAAGTGGATATTTATTCTTGATGGTCACCTTATTCAACTCTCTATAATCAATACAAAGCCTAAGTGATCCATCCTTCTTCTTGACAAATAATGCTGGTGCTCCCTAGGGTGAAACACTTGGCCTTATAAAGCCTTGATTCATTAACTCTTGTAATTGTTTTTTCAATTCTTGTAACTCAATAAAAAAAGCTACCTAACCTTACTCTTCCCCTTTAAAACTAACTAGGGGATGATAATTCATCAAAAGGTTAATTTAAAGTCCTTTAATCACTAAATTTATTACGAAAACAATTACAAGTTACCAATTTAGTCATTATATAGCTAAAAGCCAACTAAATTATGCAATAAATAGTAAATGGGTTCAAATTATTCTATAAAAAATTACTATAAACTTCTAACAATGTGTTACGACCCGAGGGGGCTAGTCATGGTAGTCACCATATACCGTACAAAGAATTGTAGATTGAATTCCTTTACAATCGACGACCCTTTTATACGATACACAAGGCTACAACTACTACTAATTACTAAGAGTGCGCAAGTTTAAGCAATATCATTTCGTGATAGATAACAAAGTTATAAAACATAACATAGGGTCTATTTACATAAAAGTTTACAAATAAAAAAGTCTAAAATATATCTCAAGTTAAACTAGTATATCGATTACATATTCATTTCTATAAACTACCAGAAATACTCTCTGATCACACCCAGCTCTCACATTGACCTCGTGTAGAACACTGACCTCAGGCATGTGACGGCCCGACTTCACAAAAAGATCGGCCTACGAGAGAAGACTACAAGGGTATATGCTAATTAGCGTAGTGAGATAATTTCCCTCAACCAAATAACAATTAAGTTATACAATAGTTAAGTTCAATCAAATGAATGCATGACAATCAGTATGCCAAACAAATACATGCAGGTGACCAGGTACTGCATGCAACTCAAATTTAACGCCCTCCGAAGTTAGGATTGGAGATTCATTGGTACAGTTAGATCCGAATATCATATTAGAACTTATTTCATAACGAAACTCCGCATTTCATATTCAAAATGTAATGGTATATCCATTATCGGTTTTATCAAAACGAGTTCTATATATGATTGTGAGTAGGTTCACGCAGCCCTCACTCATCCCTAAATGAAGGCCTTTGGACTCAACCCTTAGCCAAGTGGTTGGCGCCTCCAACGCCTAGTCATCCCACGGGCTAAGGTAAGGTCATATCGCACGTGTGCACCATATGAAATCTATAATAATCAATAATCAACCCATATATGGCCTCTCGCTACCTCCATGTAATGTGACTGCTGGAATTAGTTATGCAGTGCATGATTATGCATGATCCAAGTTAACTTTTCTAGTTGAATAAAATTAGGTCTTATTTATTCAGTGATCATTCCAAGTCACAAACAATCAATTCTTAGTGAATCTACTATACAACAATTATTATATTATTGAAATTTAAAGTAAATTCACCATTAACAACAATTATCATGCACAAGCATAACCCAACCCTATACACATTCATTTATCGATCATAATTTATATTCACTAACTACAAACATAAATAAGCATGGAATCATTAGGAAAAACTCACTCAGTCATGGCCAATTCAAAGGTCATAGTAATCTGGTGGCAGCTTAGGGTTTATATTGAAATCACTTGAGAATAATAGAAATTTGTAAGTTTGGGAATTTAAAGCTAACTAATATCATAATTTGTATGGTCTACTTCACTTAGTTATGTGAAATTGTCGATTTGAGCTTTTTATCGAATCGCATGTAACTTTTTCGTTTTAGCTCGGATCGTTATGAACTTATAGTTCATTTTGATCGTTTTCGAGTGTATTTTCTCGTAACAAAGTCCGTTTTAGATGTTGTGACTCGTAGTTTAAATTGTGATATAAAAATATCACAAAATTTACTTTTTAAGTTTAAAAATTATAAAATATTAATTTTCATTTTTTCTTAATATATTTATAATGTAATAATTATTTAAATCATATAATTGATATTTTTATTATTTTAAGTATATTTTTCCTATTGTAGCGATTTTGTTAAAATTTTACGCGAATAGGCAATTTATTTGAAAATTATAATCGATTATGATTATATCACTATTGAATAATATTTAACTATTTTATAGGCTTATGTTTATAATTTTAGGGTTTTGAACAAATTCAGGTTCAATTTTGATTAATAGTGTGCAAATCAATTTTTAGGGTTTCGATCAATTCCTAGAGTTTTGTTATCGGTGTTATATTTGATTTATTAAATTTCATAATCTTTTATTGTTACTAGCCTTATCGACTTATTGTATAGTTTATGACACTTAAATTTGAATTAGGGTTCAACTACTGATTTCCTAGGATTTACACAGTGTATCTACCCTATACTATTTAATAGAAATACATATGTAGCCTTATGCTTATATCTATTAAAATTACTAATTTACTCTCAAATTATTAAAGTAATGACTTTATATTTTATAGTTATATAAAATTTTTGTAATAATTTTATAAAAAATCCATGAATTTCCTCCTTCATAAATTAGGTAGAATCACAAATTAGTTTTTATAATTTCCATAAATCTTCATCATGAAAATTCAATATCTACAAATGAAAAATCAAGCCAAAACTACATTGTTAAGAGTTCCATAAACAAAATCCAATTTAGATTTGAACATTGTGAATTTTTAAGGACCTACTATTTACACTCTAGATTTCACAAAATTGAAAACACTATCATTAACTACGTTTAGAATAAATTCATAATATAATCTTCCATAACTTTTCTAGGAAATTTAATATTTTTAAGAAAAGAATTAAAATTAAATGAAAGTAGGCGGTCATTGGCATAGGGAGCTTCAACTACCATTGGCCACTATGCCCTTATTGGTTAGTCTTATCGCAATATCTACCTCCAACCACTCTACTGGTCATTAAGTTATTTTAACCCCATTAAAACACTATTAGCTTGCTCTCTTATACTTATTTTCCTAAGTTCCTTCAATATTCCATTAAATTACACCTTTAAGCCATATGAAATTGTTTTTTCAAGTTGTAGGGATGAGGATTTCTTGGAATTTTTAGAGGAATGTAGATTGGTTGAGTTTGGGTAATAGAAGGGAAAATTTGGTTGATTTTGTGATATTTTCCAACTTTCTTTTCCTATATATATTGAGCCTTTAAGTTCATATAGTTAGAAGGCTATAAGTTACTCTTATATCTATTTATAAATTACTCTATATTTATTGATTAAAGGTGCTAAATGGAAATTTTTTCTTTGCATTATGTCTATTGACATGGTTGATTATCCTTGGTTAATTTCACTGATATATATGTATTTATATATATTCTTATGTTATGCATCCAATCCATTATTATGCTTCGATAGCATGTTTTTATTAATAAATATTAATTTTATAACTTAAGTAGTTTATGTCTTACACCTTATTATATATGGAACACAATTCACATTGCTAATAATTAATGATCAAAATGTTATATCTTAATAAGAACAAAATTATTTTGTTCTTATGTTATCTCATTAAAAAAAAAAAACTCCAAAGGATCATTTCAACTAACCTTTGTGATCTTGCCGTGAAATTTAGTCCAATTTGATCAACATAGACTCAAGCCTTAATTAGTGGTTGGAACTTAGGATATCATAAAAAATACTATTTTATGACCTTTATATAATTCTTTCTATCTTACATTGCTTAGTTATTATTTGGACATCTACTTGAATCTTTATTTAAGGCTAATTCCTATTTATATGTGTGTCTACACATACACATACAAGTAGGTATTACAATACATTATCTTTTGAAAAAATTATATCAATTATAGAATTATAGATATGTATAGCTTATATATATATAACAATTTGTATATAACCTTAAATATATTATTTTTATTTCATTTAGACTAGCTAGTTACATGGACTATAATATGCTATTCAAGCCATTAAACATATGTTTCATACATAGATGAAATACAAAAAAAGGCATTGATTAAATAAGATATTAGTGTTTTGACAATTTTTGATATGCTTTTCCATAAGGTCAGATCTCAAAGTATTTTCATTATAAACTCTCTCAAATCTTCCAAAAGTTATTGTTGCATAACTCATATTCGCTAATCTTTTAGCTTATATTTTAAGCTAAACGAGTAAACTAAAATAGTGTAATAATAATAATACAACAATAGCAAGTTAGGAAATATATATAATGAAGCTCACAACTAAAACACAAAATAACAATAACAATACAACATTAACAAGCTTAGCAACACATATCTATGCTCATGATTGAAAATCAGGAACAAACCTGACAATTATGCAACACAGGGATGCTATGCTAGGGTACATGCTATGAATTGGTTAGTATCCTAGATATTGACACTTTGTAGCGTAAATTTAGCAAATAAATGAGCAATAAAGCAAGTGACATCCAAGCATTTAAAGAGCGGCACAAGGTAGATCTATATATAAGTTGAAAACTGAGCTTTCAAATTGAGCACTTATTTCATTAAAAGCAATTTCTAAAGACAATGACCCTTATATCCTTTTATAACATGCCATGAATGTGATACTGCTATTACTAACCAATTAACAAAGCAAACCGAGCAATCAAGAGGTAACTTACAACTAAGGATATCAAATGATAATAACCAAGGCAAATGAAGGATCACTTGTCAAGTGTAACTCTCAGAACAATCAAGTATAAATCTATGGCAATCAACTTATTCTACAAAAGTAATCGAAGATAATTTAAGCTATTTATAGATTGTTAAGCAAGGATCTTAAAGAGGATTTCACTTTAAGTAAATTGTAAAGGGAGTATAACATACTTGGAGATCATTATACAATATACCAACACATACTGCACCAATTCACTCCCAACATCAATTGCTCATAATCGACATTAAACGAAGTTCAACATCCTTAGATAATTAGCTATATATAATAGCTGGTAATAACATAAGTATAATTATCAAGTCAAAACTCAACCAAACAGAAGGTCATAGATACTTTTCTTGGGCCAACCATCTATCTTTTTCTAGTGGTCAAATTATTCTTTATTCACATATGTGTGATGCTTTGGCTATCGGTGACCACTAACCCTTTGTCGACTAGACTCCTATCGACCATTCCTTCAAGTTCGAACTCAATTCAGTAGTAGATCTTACCTAACCCCACTAACCACATTGACCTATTACTTGCATTAGCCATTTTCTTTATGTGTCAATTTTCCTTTGCTTTTCCTTTCAATTTCTTAAGATTTCTTGTTGATTATGCTCTTTCCTAAAGAATTTAATATTTCTTTTAAAGAGATGATGTCTGGGTTTATCAAGAAATGGGAAGAGAGTGAGAGTAGAAGGTTAATTGATAAATCCTAACCATCTATGTGACCTTGTAAGATAAGTGCATATATCATATGTTGTTTCTAGCACTTCTTGTTGATGGTCTTCTACAGTTTGTTATGCTTAATTTCCTAAGAAAGCTAAGGTTCTAGGGCGGTGGAGATTTTAGGCATTTGGAGAATTTTTGTTCTAAAATGAGTTTTCCTAAAGTTGATTTTTATGTTGGTCCTCTTGATGTAAGGTGTCAATATGCCACATTTATCTACTCATTGCTTCATTAGCTTCATAATTTCAAGTCGTCATTGAATGATTCAAGTGTGTAAACAAAATAGTTTTTCTTACTTAGTTTAGCCAATTCCTTATTTAATACATATATGATGACTATAATAATAGTAATGCATCTAAGTATTACACATTATTTACCAAGGTTATTTTCATAAATAATCGTACTTCAAAAGCATACTCTCGATTATAATTATAGATTTCCTAAGCTAAACATTCTATTTCTAGAGTATCGTTACATTTTTTAACTCTTTTTTCCAAGTTATTGATAATCAGTAGATGGAAAGGTCATTTCATATTTATAGTATAGTTAATTTGTTTATGTTCTATATTAAGAAACTAACTTCACAATATTACCTCATCAAGCCTCATGACTACCTCATAAAATTTGAACTTATTTGGAGGATGATCCTAATCTTAAAATAATTCCATATCACAATATGGAATTATTCCCCCTTGCAAAAGTATATATAAAAAGAAAATAGAAGTAAAAAATTAAAATAAAAATTAGGGTTGTTCAGTTTGTATCTATTCACTGGAGTTTTTTTTATTTTTTTTTTTCAATTCTTTATCTATAGTAAGTTAAGAATTCAATTTGTTGTCCCTTATATAAGTATTGTCATGCCTCGAAGGACATCTTGTTTATGGTAGGTCATCATGTATCGTATAAGACTAAAGACCATCTCCCTTATTGATTTATAGTCTTTATACATAACACTAGGCATCCCATTTTTGGGCTATCCTTTTTGTTATATTAAGTTAATTGGATCCAAACACATGATTAAAAGTAAAAAGTTTCTATAACTATAACAAAAGGAAGCTTAATACAATTAAGTCACATATTATCGAGGACTCTGATCTCCTAGTTCTAAGTCCTTGTAATATCAGCTAACCAAAATAAAGAAATCAATATAGTTGATTAAATTGAAAGTCTGCAAAAATGTATCTATGATGGCTCTCTCTCTCTCTAACTCAAAATAAAATAAAATAAAAACAAAAGCCCTCCTAAGGGTTCCTAAAAGCTAGGTGGACCTCACCTCAAGCATCCCCCTCTTTGGAAAAGCAAAGATATCTTGTATCTGCAACAAAAATCTATAAGGGAGTAAGCCAACAACTTAATGAGAAACCTCAACCATGTTACCAAGCAAGTTATCAAACAATTTAAACAAACATATGAATACATGAGAAATTAGTATGCCAAACAAATATATACAGTTGCTTAAGTACTGTATGCAACTTAGATTTTCTCCCTCCAAAATTAGGGTTAAAGAATTCATGTCTAACAGATCCAGATACTACATTTGAATTTATCACGAGTAAACACTAAATGTTCTCACCATAAGAAAATGATTATACAAAGATTTTTAAATTCAAGTGTAGCGTGTAAGTAGGGCTCAACAATCCTCGCTTATCCTTAAATGAAGGTCTTTAGACAATGATCCTTGGCACACGGTTGGTGTCTCTAATGCTTAGTAAACCCATGGCTAGGATAAGGTCATGTAGTACGAGTGCATTGTATAAGTAACTCATATTTATAGTGGTAATAATCCCCATAAGACCTTTTCATCACCTTTGTGTGATTTGTTGGCTTGATATATATATGCATTTGTCGTGGTAATGCATGTTTTAAGCTATTCTATTTTTAGTTCGATATGATTAGATTCATTATAGGGTGATCAATTGATTACTTCAAACACTCCATAATTTATCTAATTGCACACATTTCGGGTGATGAATTATATAATTCCTCGTTTTAGCTTCACTCAATACAAACAATAAATACATAATCATTTTTCCAAATTTTTTTCCCCATGCATCAACCATTTAACTTAACAGATTCAATTCCACTAAATTACAAGCAGACATAAGACATGAGATCATAGGAAACTCACTTAGTCATAGTAGGTGTCACGCCCCGAAGCGGCAGAGTCGTAACAGCCCCGCCGTGTAAACCACCCTAAGATAGAAGTTGGCCTCACAACCGCTATCCTAGACCTGATCTACACAAGGCGTCCACAACTAACCTGCTTTGAAGTAGACAATTTGTAATTTAAATAAATCATTTATCTAAGAAAGTGAGGAAATATATATATGCTATAATTCAGCTATTGTAATTAAGGTTTACAATATTTCTCCGTAATACATTTCCTAGTTGTTACATTATTCAAAATGAAAAGTAATTCTAAAATAAAAACTTAAACCTTAAAATATGTGTTTATTCTTCACATGTTTTTCCTCACTCCCCAGGATCCAGCAGTTGCTAGCTTCAGAGTAATTGGTTGCCGCTTCTTAGCCAGCACCTGCACGATGTCTATAGGGATGTGAGCAACCACAGCTCAGTAAGTAGGGACGGAGGACTTAAAACTATACCATACACACAACAAGGTTTTCAATCACTTATTAAATGCAATGCATGTGCAAGCAAATGCCATCGCACGACGTTGTCCGGCCCGTCGTGAGATTAGAGAAATTGCGCCCGCTCTAATCCGGGTTGAGGAGTTACCGTTAATGCAACAGCTCACGACCAAACCCAGGCTTGTGTAATGGAGACCTTGCTCCTCCCGCGACTACCTTCGAACCACTGTCTTCATCCCCGCCGCGACCTCCTCTCCTGTCACTTAGTTCGACTGAGGATGAAGAAGGGACCATTTTGCAATCCTGCGCTATCCCTTCCGAAGGGGTCGGTATTTGGCCGGAGAGTCCTAAATCCCCTAACGGGTTGCCATGCATGTTCGGTTATGATTACTAGTCGTACATTTGATTAAGTCCAATTTAGAGCGATCAATCATTACATACAATTCATACAATATGTGCTAAAGCAGCAAACTAAATCATAGCATCACCCATAATCAAGCACATGCACGCATTCAACTATCTAACAAGCACAACCAAGCATAATCTTAAGCCTCCAAAATACAGCATCGTATTAATCCCAACTTACCTCGACTCCTCGCTCGCTCACTCGAGGTCCGATTTGCTCAGGCCATCGCCGGTTATCCCTATAACACGAACGTGGTTTCAGCTTTTCATATAATTGTTATAGGTTCGTTTTATCCTATAATGCTTCTTGTTAGGTTTTGTTTAAGGTTTAATATGCCCAATTATCTAGGTATTAAGTCTTTTATAATTATTCTAGGTTTGGGGTTAGGTTCAGGTTCGGTTTTCGCATCGATTTCTAAACCAGGTTTTTAGTTCGATTTTTAAGTAGCGTTTTATATTCCAACCCTAGAAATTAGTTTCAACCCATAATGTGAAATTAATCACATTATTTCCCGGTAACCTAAATACCATCATTACCCTTTATTAGTGTTTATTTTACTCGGTACACTTAAATCCATATCAGTGTACCGAATTCACTCCTAATGTGACAAATTTTTACATTTTTCGTATAATTCCATAAATTCAAGTTTCCTATCAGATTTATTGTGCATTTTTATTATTCTCAAAATATAAATTTTTATTATAATATTTTCTATTTATTATATTTTCAATAATTACACATTATGCATTATTGCATATTATGCACATAATGCATTTCTAATATTTCTATTACCCTAATTACCATCTCTAAACACCAATTATTATTTCAAAATGTCTAAATCCATCCTAAATCAGATTTTACTCCAAATTTCCCTAATTTACAAAATTAACTATTTATTTCCTATTACTCATTTATTACATAATTAACCTAATAATTACATCTAACACCCTAAATGCTATAAGTATCATACTCCATCAGATCTTAACATCCTAAAACATGTAATTATTCACTAAATCAGAAATTAATCATTTAATTACATAATTAACCCTAAATTACCCATTTTATGCCTCTTTTTAGAGCCTAAAAATTATCTAAAAATTTCGAAAATTAATTTTTGAAAAAGGGCTTCATAGCACTGTTCTATGTCACATGAGCATCCTACAGAAAAATTTTGAGCCCCAAACTACATCCCTAAACCTATTTAATTTCCGGTTTAATCATGCTCGGTTTTGAACAATTTGTTAAGGACCATATACTACGAAACATAATTTCATCAAAATAATATTTTTCCTACAAACTACATACAAAAATATCTCAGAATAACAAGTTTCATAATTTTCTGGGCAAAATAACTAATTTTACAAAATTATACAAGAATCGGGCTGGAATTTGGACTCACCGGTTCAGGTGGCTCCGGCCACCGCGGGCCGCCGTGGCCTTGTCAGCCGGCCTGGGCGCTGCCACCACCGTGTGGTGGTGGTGGCCGTCCACTCCCAGCTCCTCGTTTGGTGTGGGTTCCCTTTAAAACCCCTAACTGCACAGTTTTTCTTATTTTTTTTATTTTTCTGGATTTTCTCTCGAATTTTCGACTCTCTCTAATTTTCTCTGATTTGTATCTGTCCAAATGAGCTTCTGAATTTTTCATGCTATTTATAGACGAATTTTGTAATTATTATGCATTAATTTGATGGGATTTTGCCCCATTTCCTTGATTTTAGGCTTTTTGTTTGTCAAATTCCTATTGGTTATTTTTTTCTTTTTCTGTCACGACCTAATCTTGCATCAGCTTATCCTCTTCTGATTTTTTCTGATTTTTTTATAATTATTTTGTATTTTTCTTTAATTATTTACTTAGTTTTCGGCCAATTTTAGTAATTACGCGTATTTTTATCTACACGTAAATACATGTAGGGTACATGTGAACATTCCTAAATATTATTTTGGTCATTCTAAAATTTTTAGTATACATATAATCTATCTCTAATAATTTATTAGTTATTATATTACACTTTTTGCCTTTTTGGTAATTAGCAGTTATTATGTTTAAAATTTGAAAATTTTATAGTCTCCCATTTTACTACTTATTTTCTTAAATTTAAGTTTACAGGGTCATTTTTACTGGTATCTTGTTAAATAGTTTATAATTTGGGTGTGATCGGATCCTTTAGCCGATCGCCTTAAACCTTGGGTTCTAAGTTCAATCTTACGGTTACTTGGCTGAACTTTGGGGCTTACAGTAGGTCATAGATAATAATAATCCGTAGGCAGGTCATAATTTTGATCAAAATCACTTAATAGAAAGAAAGACTTTTAATTGTGATTACATAGTAGAATGTAAGTGAAAGAAGAAGTTATCATTTACAATACTTTCTTTATAATACTTATATAACGTTGTTAATAATACAAAAGTTATTCTTTTTACATAACACTTTTCTTGTTATAGAAATTATTCCTTAACATTTTAATTATGGTTAAAATTTTAATCGTGGTTTAGACAAATAATTTTTAGCTTTTACAATACTTTCTTTTGATCTTAGCCTTAAGGCAATTGCCAAGGTTCTGCTATCATGGATTAAGCTTAAGTATTTATTAGTTTAGGTCCTTTAAGTTTTCACATAAGGAAAAGGATGGTTGTTGGTAATAGTCTAGGAAAGGAAATGATAGCTTGAATTATGGGTATACGAGACGTAACTCGGCCAAGACTAATGAGTTAGTATCACTATAACTAAGACACCTGACCAATAGCCATCGTAGTTGTACCACAATAGGACAAATGTTGCTTCTAGCAATAACAATCCATTCGCCATAACATGGATGTTGCTTCCCTAACCACATCAGTTACACATATGATAGATCACAACATACATACAACATCACATACTCTTGATGGCAGAACACACGCATGATCGTGGGACACAATACATACCTGATAGCACACCCCACACACAGATAAGATAACAGCACACACATGAGAGAGTGGAACTCAACACACATGATAACAATACACACACATACATGATAGTAGAACTCAATATGTATGAGACAATAGAACATATACATATACATGATAGTGGAATACTGCATACTTGACAGCACAACACATAAACATGAAATTGGAACTCAATACGAATGTGATAGTAGAACATATACACACAACATTGGAACTCAATACACACGTAACAGCGCACACACACATACGACAATACGCACATTCATATAATAGAAAACATACAAACACAATATAGAACACATACATGACCTAACAGGACACAAAAAAAAAAAAGAAAAAAGAAAACAAAATACACATAAACATACGTGATAGTAGACACTACACACTTGATGGCACAGATACACACGAGACAGTACTGATTGCCTCTAATTAAAGCTTTCGAGTTTTAAAATTTATTAACCTATATTCTATCCTCAACTCAGTTCAACAAATAAGTATACCTATTGTATTATAGCATAGATGAGTATAGGGTCATCTTCATTGGGAATAGCTATAAACACTAGTACTAATTAACCTTCCTATTATCTAGCAATCTAATTTATCAAGTGATTAATTATTAAAACTCTAAATTTCTAACTAAACTACACTAATCCACAAACTAATGCCACTAACACAATGATTACATAAACAATTGCTAACAATACACTTAACGTGCAGACTTGCTTCACCACTTAGCATGATACTATTAAAATATTTTTTTTTTTGTCCTAATACTTGTTATTTGTAGGAAATTATAGTATATAAGCATTTTTCTCAGAACTATTTATCTCTAATCCTAATTGTGTCTATTGGAATCTCTTCCTAATTAATAGCTAACTTGAATCGCATTAATATTATGTTAATGTATCGATTTCCTTAAGGATGCAGCAACTTTCTTAATATTATCTCTATTATCAAGAGTAAGTTGTTCCAATGAACTAAATCTATTCAATAGAATTGTCTCTCGACATATTCTATTGAAATCCATCCTAAGTTAATGTCGTGCACTATACCTTACTTAGGTTCATTAAGTACAATTTATCGGAATTAACATTTATCAAGCACTCATTAATTTAAGCACTTAGTCATACCAAGTTGATAGTTGATGTAGTAAGTCTTAACGTACTACTCACATATAATGAAAAAACAAAATATAGAAATAAAAAAAGTTAACATAAAACAAGCAGAAGAATACAACCTTAATTTGAAGTCTACTATAGTAATCTTTACAACATACAAATGATGAATTCTCATTATCTCTCTTGCGTAATTCCGAGAATAGTATAAGATACAACACTTAGAAACTATACTAAAAAAATAATGAAAAATACAATGGGTATGAAGATGTATGAAAGGATGTGTTGTGGGTTGATGATATGATATGATTTATAATGTATGATCTAATGTCCTCTTTTCGTTTAAAAATTGTGATATATTTATATTCTTCTCATCAAAGGGCTCAAAATATACCACTTCACCACACCCCCTAGTGTTAAGGCCTATTCCGCACATTGGTTCGTATGATAAAGTTAAAGAAGAATAGTCATGTCCACTCTCATCATGCCCGTGACTCGAGGAGTGATCTTTTCATCACAAACATTCTATCTCATCACGGCCGTAATGGAGGGAGTGATCATCCTTCTGAGATAGAGTCATGGCCATGATAAACAGGTGGAAAAAATAGCTTTAGCCTTGGTCACTGCCTTAATGATTGTCATGATGGAGGGAGTGACGAGTGCTGGGCACCCAAATCTTCTTTTATCATGCCCGTTAATGCTCTAAATTTCTTTGTTCTTACATAATTTCATCTCCTTTTCACTTGGCCTTGAATAAATATCAACTTCTTGCTCTTGAATCATCTGAAATTGATATATTACATAATTATGTATTAAGAACTTGAGAAATAAACACAATTATGGTCAATTTACACCTAAATGTGCCTAAAAAGTATATAGCAATTTATACTTATCACTCACAATAGTGGAATACTACACACTTAACAGTACAACACATACATGCACGACAGTAGGAGACACACACACACACATACACACATGTGATTAAGGTGGCATAGTAGAATTTATAAGTAGGATAAGGGATGCTTTGATTAGGCTTTACACAATACTTGACCAATTAAAAAGGATGGATTTGTTCTTCAATTTGGAGTGGGTTCAACTACTTACAGCAGTGATATAGCAGTAAGGAAATCCTAAACACTTCAAGCTTGGCACGAACAGCAACACCTTGAATAATTTAAAACTTCTTGGCCAGCAATAGAAATTTTCGAATAGCACTTTTCTTGACAAGGACAAGATTAGAGTCTACTCTACAACCCTTAATCAAGGCATTATCAGTAGGCTACAACTCGACAACAAGCAGTACGACTTGAATAAGGTGAAACATGAACTAAAAAACCATAACTTAAAGGATAGCAGAAATGCTACTAGTGAGTCGAATACGGCTTACCTACGAAAGGCTTAAAATAGAGTTTGTCTTTTCAGAATGCTACGACTCTCCACTCTAACCTCTCTTCGATTTTTCTCTTATTATTGGGTTGAAAGTGCACAACTTTTCTCAAGTTTGTGTAATGTTAGGAAGCTCGGAGGGATAGTAGAGTGTTTGTCCTTCTGTAGTTGGGAGTTTGCTTTTCTTACTTTTAAGGGAAGGAGGGTTAGTGGCCACTGGAAATCTAGAAGAGAAGGATAGGGCAGCTATTGTAGTGAAGATGTCCCTATGTACTTGACCTCAATTGTCAAATCTCTACTTTTTAGGAAAGGACAATGCTTTGCATGGCTACTCTAGTGGTAGAAGGGAACATTAAGTTGCAAATCTAAGAAGAAGAAAAGGAAAAGGAAGCTTTCCTTTGATGAATCTAACCAAACTTGAATAGGACCTAAGAAAAAAAAAAGAAAATAGCAAAGCAATGAGTCGTAAGTCCTAGATTATTGAAATAGTGAATAGATTAAGAAGTAAAATTTGATACAGTGTAGGTCCTTTAACTATGATAAAAGAGATATGGACATATGGTTGGTTAAAGGCCAAAAGAAAAATAATTTAAAAAATAGATAACACTAACGTACTAAAGCTTTTGTTCAAGGAATCGGTATAGCATGTCTTAAACTTGAGTGCACTAAGAAAAGCTATCTCAAATTTTAATGTTTTAAATACTTGGATTAAATATTTCATACTCAAGAAACTTTAGTCTTTTAAAAAGATGATTTATAAATCAAATTGATTTACTGATCTGAGAAATTTTGGTAATACTAAGGCATTTACTTTGATCCTAACCTTTGGAAATTTTACAGGGCTTACAAGTATTGTCTCCATGTTATTTTCAACCTATGTGTTTTGTATTAGGTCTACTAAATGAGAGAATAAAGAGAATGATATGCATCTTTTTTCAAGTGACATGCAACATAATAAAGCTCTAAAAATTTTCTTTATATGGCTACACATAATCATCACTTTAACTACTCTAAATAAGTTAGTTCATTATTGATTAATCATATGTCATGTTATACTTAAAAGGAATTTGAATTCCTCAATGTTAATTGTATCATGACCCTAGGGGGCTAGTCGTGGCAGTCACCGTATATCATACAAAGGATTGCAGATTGAATTCCCTTACAGTCGACAACCCTTTCATATGATACACAAGGCTACAACTACAACTAACTACCAAGAGTACACAAGCATAAGCAATATCATTTCATGATAAATAATAAATTATAAAAACATAACACACGGTCTATTTATATAAGAATTTACAAATAAGAAGTTTGAAATATGTCTTAAGTTAAACCAGCATATCAATTACATATTTAGCTCTATAAACTATCAGAAATACTCTCTTATCACATCCAGCTTCCGTACTGACCTTGTGTAGAACACTAACCTCCAGCATGTAATGGCCCGACTCCACAAATAGATCAGCCTGCAAAAGAAGACTACAAGGGTATAAGCTAACTAGCTTAATGAGATAAATTCCCTCAACCAAACAGCAATCAAGTTATACAATAATTAAGTTCAATCAAATGAATGCATGGCAATTAGTATGCCAAACAAATACATGCAGGTAACTAAGTATTGCATGTAACTTAGATTTAATGCCCTCCAAAGTCAGGGTTGGAGATACATCGGTACAGTCAAATCCGGGTATCATATTAGAACTTATTTCATAACGAAACTCTGCGTTTCATATTTAAAATGTAATGGTATATCCATTATCAGTTTTATCAAAACAAGTTCTACATATGATTGTGAGTAGGTTCACGCAGCCCTCACTCATCCCTAAACGAAAGCCTCTAGACTTAATTCTTAGCTAGGCGGTTGGCACCTCTAACGCCTAGTCATCCCGCGGGCCAAGGTAATGTCATATCATACGTGTGTACCGTATGAAATCTATAACAATCGATAATCAACCCACGTATGGCCTTTCGTTACCTCTGTGTAATGTGACTATTGGAATTAGTTATGCGGTGCATGATTAAGCGTGATCCAAGTTAACTTTTCTAATCGAATAAAATTAGGTCTTATTTATTCAGTGATCATTTCAAGTCATAAACAATTAATTTTTAGTAAATCTACTATGCAACAATCTATACATTATTGTAATTTAAAGTAAATTCACCATTAACAACAATTATCATACACAAGCATAACCCAACCCCATACACATTTATTTATCGATCATAACTTATATTTACTAACTACAAACACAAACAAGTATGGAATCATTAGGAAAAACTCACTCAGCCATAGCTGACTCGGGGGTTGTAGTAATCTGGTTGCAGCTCAGAGACTATATCAAAATCACTTGAGAATAATAAAAATTTGTAAGTTTGGAAATTTAAAGCTAAACTAGTATTGTAATTTGTAAGGTTTACTTCAACTAGTTATGCAAAATTGTTGATTCGAGCCTTTTATCGAATCGCGTGTAACTTTTTCGTTTTAGCTTGGATTGTCGTGACCCTAAAAAGGGCCTAGTAGGATTATCTAAAATTTTCATATCAAGTATACACTCATGATTTGAAAATCATCTTGCAAGTTGGAGATTGCAAGATTCTAAACATTTAGTCACTAAAGTTTTTATTTATTTATTTAATTAACTTACGACCACATATATGTGACTATGGATATCCGATAAGCCATAGTCCAATAGAACCGTAGAGAATTGGTATCCCCTACCAAACAATAAGATTAGGTAGTAAAGTTCTAAAACTCAAACTTATTAAAGTCAAAACATTTAAATGTAGTATTAATAATTCTATATATAATAATTCAAATGAACATATAGTCTGTCCTCAGAGTCTAACTTCTATGCATCTCGATGTTGGCACTCAACTCTCAGTTCTTAACCCATGCCAGATCATCAAGCAACATGCAAAAGAAAACTATTGGGGAGTAAGCTACAAGAGCGTAGTGAGTTAATTCTCGTACTATACCAGTAAAAAAGTTATCAAATAGTTTATTACCAAACTTATGAATGCATGAACAAGTAGTATGCCAAATAGTATATATGCAGTTAATCGGTATTGCATATAACATCGGATTTAATGCCCTCCGAAGTAAGGGTTGGAGATACATTGGCACCAATCACAACCGAGCTCTAGCACCTGGGTTTTTACCCTTATATCATTATATATATATATATATATTCCCTGTTTCACTAAACAAGTTTTTATTTCCATCAGTCAATAGTATACAAATATCCAAGTCTAGCGGTGAATAGGCTCCCACAGTCCACACTCACACCCTATAGCGGTAGTCTTTAGACATGACCCCCAGCCACCCACTGTTAGCGTCTCCGGTGCCAATAGAACCCGCGAGCCAAGGGTAAGGTCTTGTTGTACCAATGCTCTTGCATTGTACTAATCAAATCATGTAGGAATCTATCCCTCTAAGGCCCTTCATTACCAATTATATGAGGTGATGGCCGGAACATTATATATAATGTTTGTGCTTTATGCACGAACCGTTTAATTTTTGTTGGGTTGAATATGGTTAAGTCAATTTATGAGGTGATCAAACATTATTAACAAATCATTCAAATATTGCAATAATCAATTATATCACATTTAACAATATTTTGCACAGTAATCAATCAATGTCAGTCACATGCATAACCCGAACCCCCATGCATCACGTTATTAATATTTAATTCATGTGCACTAACTACAAGCACAAGACAAGTATAGAGTTATCGGGAGTACTCACTTGGTCATGAATAATGTCAGGGATTGTAATAGTCCAAAGAAAAATCGGTCTCGATCTTAGGATCACCTAACATTAGAAAAATATGGAAAGTACTATGTTTGGGGATTTAAATAACTAAACCAGCATGCTAAATCATACTGTTTACTTAAATCGGTTATTGATTTATGTGAAATCATCGATTCGAGTTTTTTATCGAATTACGTATAACTTTTTCATTTTAGCTCGGATCATTATGAACTTATAGTCCATTTTGATCATTTTCGAGCGTATTTTCTTGTATTGAGGTTTGTTTTGGACGTTGTGACTAGTAATTTAAATTGTGATATAAAAATATCACAAAAATTACTATTTAAGTTTTAAAATCATAAAATATTAATTTTAGCTTTTTCTTAATATATTTATGATTTAATAATTATTTAAATCATATATTTGATATTTTTATTATTTTGAGCATATTTTCCTATTTTTGAGATTTCTAGCTTTATTATGATTATTGTTATTATTATGACCTTTATTATTTTTATTATTTCTCATTGTCTTATTATTTATGTACTTCACGATTTATACATACATATATATATATATATATATTCAGTATACTACATATATATAATATACGTTATACGTTATATATATATATACTTATTTTATGAAAACAAACATACTCTTATGTACATATATATATTCATGTATTTGTATTTATACATATAAATATACTTATATAATTTCCGAATACTTAGATATATATAAATAATCTACAAATACCTATTCTTATATTATATATTCAATATATATATTTACATAGTATTTGTTATAAAATATGTATACTATATATTATACATATATTTTATGATATATGCGGTATACCGCAATATATACTCTATATTATACATATATATATGTCCTATATACATATTTAATACTATACGATTATATATATATATATATATATACACAAAAATAATTATACATCGGTACATATATATACATAGTTTACGATACACACACACACACACACACATATATATATATATATATATACTATAGTTATTTAATGAAAATACTTAATACTAATTATATGTATCCTTAAAAAAAATACATAATACATGCTCTTCCATATAATATACCTATGTACATACATGTATACATACATAACCTAATACATGCATATATAATTCAATTTATGTATTTATGCACATATACATATATTAGTAATGTTATATTTAAAAAAATACTATACAAATACTTCATTTATACATGTATATACTATATAATATACATCTATACTAGAAAATAATTTACTTACCTATTTATTTTAATTCCTTCTTCTTTTCTTCTTCTTTTTCTTCCTTCTTTCTAGTTTTTCCTCTTCACTTTTTTTTTTTTTTGTGCTTCCAGGTTTCGTTTTTTTTTTTTTAACTTTATGAATTTTTGTTTCCAGATTTTATTTGCTTCTTTTGAATCACGTGTTCAACCAATTTAAGAGGAGCAACATAAACAAAAAAAAAAAAAATCTTATCCTAATCCTTTGCATTAATGTAGATAAGATAAAAGTAATCATTTCAAGATTTTTATTTTTTTTGTTTAATCAACACTTGGAAAATTCAATTCCTCACATGGGCTACTGGTTGGGATCTTTTCCAGGACATGGTAATTGAAGAAAAAGCAGAAAAGAAGGAAAAGAGATAAAAAGAAAAAGAAAGAGAAGGAAAATAAAAATTAATAATAAATATATGTAATTTTTCGAAACATAAAAATTATAATAATTCTCATCATAAATTAATTTTGCATTTTTTTTGAAAATTTATCAATTTAATTGGTACCAATTATAATTATAATTTTTACAAGTTATTGTAGCGATTTCGTTATAATTTCACGCAAATGGGTGATTTAGTCGAAAATTGTAATCGATTATGATTATATCACTATTGAGTAATATTTAACTATTTTATAGGTTTATGTTTATAATTTTAGGGTTTCGAACAAATTTGGGTTCAATTTGTTTTATTAATGGTGCATAAACTAGTTTTAAGGTTTTAGTATACAATTTAGGGTTTCGATCAATTCCTAGGGTTTTGTTATCGGTGTTATATTTGATTTCTCAAATTTCATAATCTTTCATTGTTACTAGCTTTATTGACTTATTGTATAATTTAGGACACTCGGACTTGAATTAAGGTTTAGACTATTGATTTTCCTAGAGTTTATAGATACAATAATTTTATAAACATTAGGAAAATCAATAGTTTTATAAACCTTGATTTTCCTAAGGTTTATAAAATTGATTTATGCACCATTAATCAAAATTAAACCCGAATTTGTTCGAAACCCTAAAACTATAACTATAAGCTTATAAAATAGTAAAATATTACTCAATAGTGATATAATTATAGTCGATTACAATTATCGACTAAATTACTTATTCGCATAAAATTTTAACGAAATTGCTACAATAACTTGTAAAAATTATAATTGTAATGAGTATCAATTAAATTGATAAATTTTCACAAAAATTTCAAAATTAATTTATGATGAGTATTGTTATAATTTATATATTTACAAAAATTACATATATTTATTTTTAATTTTTATTTTCTTCTTTTTTTCTTTTTCTCTTTTCTTTCTTTTCTTCTTTTCTCCATGCTGCACGTTCTAGAACCAACATGAAAAAAAAAATAAAAATAAATCAAAACAATAGCCCACGTGATGAAATTTACATTACCAAGTGTTGATTTTACAAAAAGGAAAAAAAAAATTGGAAATGATTACATTGTCTTATCTTAATAAATGAATAGATTAGGATAGGATTTTGTTTCTTTCTCTAAAATTGCTAATCACATGGAATAAAAGAAGTAACAAAATTTGGAAACAAGTCTGCAAAACAAAATCGAAACCAAAAGAAGAGAAAAAAATCCTGGAAAACTAAAAATGTAAAGAAGAAGGAAGAAAAGAAGAAGAAAAAAAAATCAAAAGTAATAGGTAAGTAAAATTATTTTGCAAGTATAGATGTATATTATATAGTATGTATATGTATATATGTAGTATTTGTATTGTATTTTTGTAAATATAACATTACTATTACATGTATGTATGCATAAGTACTTAAATTGAAATATATATGTATGTATACATGTATGTATATAGGTACAATATACGGTAGGAGTATGTAGTACGTATTTTTTTTAGATTACATATAATAAGTATTAAGTATTTTTACAAAATAACTAAAGATATATACATATATATGAACACGTGAAATACATATTGATGTATATATGTATACAAATTTATTTTCATATATATATATATATATATATATGAATATGTAGTCGTATAGTATGTATAAGTATTTGTATATTATCTATATATATTTATGTATTCGGTAGTTATATATTTATGTACACATGTAAACTATATTTTATATACATATGAGTATACCTATATGTATAAATAAAAATACATGAATATATGTATGTGTACATAAGAGTATGTCAAATAAGTATTTATTGTTTTCATAAAATAAATATATACATATGTCTACATATGGCGTATAACATATAGTATATATATGTAGTATACCAAATATATATAATATAATAATATCTACAAACTAAAATAAATTTATAATTATGTAAGGAGTAGGTGTATATATATATATATATATAATAATGTAAATTAGGAATTTCTCAATAAAGTAAAATTATAAAATTTATCAAATATACTATAAGTCTATATATATATATATGTGTGTGTGTGTGTGTGTGTGTGTGTGTGTGTATATGTATAAATTGTAAATATAAATGAATAATGAGAAAATAAGAAATAATAAAAATAATAATGGCAATAATAATAATCATAATCATAATAAGGCTAAAATCTCAAAAATAGGAAAAGTATGCTTAAAATAATAAAAATATCAATTATATGGTTTAAATAATTATTAAATCATAAATATATTAAAAAGAAGCTAAAATTAATATTTTATAATTTTTAAAACTAAAATAATAAATTTTATGATATTTTTATATCACAATTTAAACTACAAGTCACAACGTCCAAAACGGACCTCATTATGAGAAAATACGTTCGAAAACGATTAAAATGGACTATAAGTTCATAATGATCTAAGCTAAAATGAAAAAATTACACTCGATTCAATAAAAAGCTCGAATCAATAATTTCACGTAATTAGGTGAAGTAAACGTTATAAATTACGATACTAGTTTAGCTTTATATTCTCAAACTTACAAATTTTTATTATTCTCAGGTGATTTTGATATAGACTTTAAGTTGTCACCAAATTACTACGACCCTGGAGTTGGCTATGGTCAAGTGAGTTTTTCCTAATAATTCCATACTTGTTTGTGTTTGTAGTTAGTGAATATAAGTTATGATCAATAAATGAATGTATATAGGGTTGGGTTATGCTTGTGCATGATAATTGTTGTTAATGGTGAATTTACTTTAAATTTCAATAATATAATGATTGTTACATAGTAGATTCACTAAGAATTGATTATTTGTGACTTGGAATGATCACTAAATAAATAAGATATAATTTTACTCGACTAGAAAAGTTAACTTGGATCACGCATAATCATGCAGCACATAACTAATTCCAGCAGTCACATTATACGAAGGTAGCGAGAGGCCATACGTGGGTTGATTATTAATTGTTATAGATTTTTGTACAGTACACATGTGCGATATGACCTTACCTTGGCCTATGGGATGAATAGGCGTTAGAGGTGCCAACCGCCTAACTAAAGGTCGAGTTCAGAGGCTTTCATTTAGGGGTGAGTGAAGGCTGCATGAACTTACTCACAATCACATGTAAAACTCGTTTTGATAAAATTGATAATGGATATACCATTACATTTTGAATACGAAACGCAGAGTTTCGTTATGAGATAAGTTCTAATATGATACCCAAATCTGACTATGTCGATGTATCTCCAACCTTGACTCGGAGGGCGTTAAATCTAAGTTGCTTACAGTACCTAGTCACTTGCATGTATTTGTTTGGCATACCGATTGTCATGCATTCATTTGATTGAACTTAACTATTGTGTAACTTGATTGCTGTATGGTTGAGAAAAATTATCTCACTAAGCTAGTTAACTTATATCTTTGTAGTCTTCTTTCGCAGGCCAAGTTATTTGTGGAGTCGAGCCGTCGCATACATAAAGTTAGTGTTCTACACAGGGTTAATGTAGGAGCTGGACGTGATTAGAGAGTATTTCTAATAGTTTATAGAGCTAAAAATGTAATCAAATACTACTGATTTGACTTAGGACATGTTTTAGATTTCTTATTTGTAAATTCCTATATAAATAGACTATGTGTTATGTTTCTATAATTTATTATTTATCATGAAATGATATTGCTTATGCTTATGCACTCTTAGTAGTTAGTTGTAGCTATAGCTGTAACCTTGTGTATCGTATAAAAGGGTCGTCAATTGTAAGGGAATTCAATCTGCAATCCTTTGTACAATATACAGCGACTGCCACAACTAACTCCCTCGAGTCATGACAACTTGATCACCTACATATATTTGTATGGCATATTGATTGTTCATACATTCATTTGTTTGAAATTGATTGTTGTATAACTTGTTTATTGTATAGTTTAGGGAAGATCTTAGTAAGCTAGTTAGGTTATACTGTCGTAGTTTACTTGTGTAGGGGGACTTGTTCGTAGATTCGGGTCATAGGATGCTCGAGGTTAGTAAACTGTCGATGGGATGATGTGAGTGTGAGATTAGTGATGAGAGTGTATTTATACTGTTGTAATTAGATCTTAAAACTTATTATGTGATATAATGTATTATCAGTTTACAATCTAATTTATTGCTGACATATTACCTGTAAATATCTATATATGTATTATTTATAATTTAATAATCTTGTTATCATAAACACATAATGATATTACTTGCACCTGTCTAACTCTACATTGTTAGTTGTAGTAGTAGCCTTGTATTTTGCATAAAGGGTTGTCAACTGAAAAGGAAAATCAATTTATAGTCATTTATATGATATATAGCACCTACCACAACTAGCCTCCTCAAGTCATGAGAGGCATAACTCCTGCTAGGCTAATTAGTAGTAGAGGAGGCAGTGGCGGTGACGAAGGTAGAGGTGGTAAGGGGCAACTATGGCAAGGGAACCTCTTTGATAGCTATCAGGGTAGAGCTTAAATAGGTGATGTGTACTCTTGAGCTAGATATGCCCTTAGCAATTTATTTTGTGTATTAATTGCAACTAAAATTTCTTTAGTACAATCATATGGTACATCCTATCCTCCCTATTGAGCAGAAGGAGCCTAATTAACTGAGGGCTCCCTTTATGCCTATTTCGACTGAAAAATTCATTTCCAACACTAAGGTTAGAATTAACAAGCTATAATTAAATAAACTTGGAAATCTCAAGCATAAAAACAAAAATAAGGCATGATCATATGCAATAGCAATAATAAATATGGCTATAAATTTTCATTCTATTTTAGTAAAGTGAAGTTACATTATATTGGTGGTCACTCCACCTCTATACATTTTAGTACATAGATTTCCAAAACACAATAAAGTTTCTCATAGTACATAAGTCCTCACAACACATGAAGCTCTCAAAAACATCAATCTCTCTAAAAAAACATTAAAACCTCATTACAAGAAAGTTACTCAAAGTACAAAATTATCATTCATGATCTTAGAATGTACAATGGAAGGAGTACGTATGATCACTTTGATGCCTAATAGTATATCCAAAAAGTAACCTGGAAAAGCAAATAGTAACAGCATCTACCAAGGATAGGAAGATAGTCTTACACCAGGGTCACCTCGAGGTCTTAATCCAGGAACAAAATAAGAGGAGACAATACTAGAGTGTGAGCCCATCTCCTCACTGGTAGGTTATTGGAATTGCTCCCTAAGTGATCCATAATCTAAGGGGTTCGGATGGATAATAAGCTCAACTATGGGGTTGCCTTCAACTAACACTATAGGAAGAAGTCTAAGATCAACTTGGTACTACTTAAAGTCTTCAGCAAAGGGTAGCTTGGGGATAGGCTCGGCATCTAGGATAGGAGAATCTAATAGTACATCTATCTCTTCAACTTGATTACTTAATCTAGGTTTGTTGACCTTAATCTAATAATCAAACCAATGCCCGATACAAACCTAGAAATTAGCTATGGCTCAGACATTATCTTAGGTAATAATCCAATCGTGATTAGTATGATGGCTTACAACTAAAGCCATACCGTATCCAACTAGTCACCATTAGGCAAGGATAGACGGCTCAAGTCAGGGCTCAACACAGTCTGGAAAGAATAAGTCATGAGTATAACCAAGGTTCTCCTCTCCTTCTAGCATGTAGATCATCTCTACATCTGTTAGCATTGTTACTGGAGTGTAAACTGCCAAGAAATGATACCTCTCCTATTAGTAAGTGCTGAAGCCAGTTCCTTAAGTGATAAAAACTTCATCTATGGTGTGTGTCCTACCAAACAAGGTCGTATAGTTACATAGAATTTGAAGTTTATGCCTCTATTCGAACATAGTCTCATTAGCATAGAAGCAAAAAGGATCTACTCTGTATAAACCTTGATACTAGACAACTAAATCAATAAGACATTTAATCAATTTAGAGCTATGTTAATGTAAGATTCTTTAATTACATCTTAAAGCTGTAATTCTTATCCCCTTTCTACTCCTCTCAACTAACCAGGTAGGTTATCATAGTATATAGGGTTAAGTTTTATTTATCCTATTAAATACCATACTTTGATACCACCTACCTGTTACGACTTAAGGGCCGACCAAGTCATGGTAGGTCATCATATACTATACAAAGATCTTAAATTAACTCTCTTGCCACTCAACGACTAGTTATACGACATATAAGGCAACTATAGTTCTAGTTGCCAAGTTTTTATGCATTATCTTAGCAAATAAAGAGTATACTCTAAGTCCCTAAAATAATAGTAGTCAAGCTATAGAATTCAAAAACAGTAGTCCTATATAGCTACTAAATAACAAAATGAAAAATTATAAACTAAGAGTTCAATTAAATGGCCATATCCACTCTGGCTCTCATCTTCCACACATATTTTCCAAAAACCTCAAACTAACCTCAAGCATGCCTAGACTTTGAATAGTGAAAAGGTCTACCTAGAATAAAAGTTTATAGGGTTATAAGCTATAAAGCTTGGTGAGATATCCCTCAACTATACCTACAAGCAACTTATTATCAATAATAACAAGCATATGAATGCATAATTAAACAAAATGCTAAGCAAGTACATATAATGAACCACATACAATATGAACTCATATTTAATGCCCTCTAAAGTTCGGGTTAGAGAATCTATGAACCCAGTCAAATTTGGGTACCATACTTGAACTTGCATAAACTACGAAACTTCGTGTTGCATATTCAAAGAAAACTATTTTATAAAATTTTAATAAAATTAGTTCCGAGCATGATTGAGAGTAGGCCCTCGCAGTCTACACTTATTCTTAAACAAAAGTCTCTAGACTCGATCCTTAGCTAAGCGGTTAATGCCTCCAACATTTACTAAGCTTACAAGCTAGGGTAAGGTTGTATTATACACGTGCACCGTACTAAATACTATAATTCCATTTTCATAAAAACAAACCTCACATGGCCTTTTGTTACCTCCATATAATGTGATGGTCGATATATGTATGATGCAATGCATGCTTATGCAGAATCCAGTTTAATTAATCAAGCCAAATCTAATTAAGTTCAGTTATTAGGTGACCACAATTTCATAGAAAATTCAATTTTCTATAGTACTTATAATGCAACAACCAATTTGTTATGATAGTTTAGGATATCTTTCTATATCAAGCAATTAATAACATTCACATGCATATCCCTAACCTTAAATATCAATCAATATATCAATAATAATTAAGTGCCACTATATACCATCACAGACAAACACATAATCATCAGTAATACTCACTCGGTCATGATGACAGTTAAGGATCATAGTAGTTAGCCAAAAGATTGGTATCCCCGTTGGGATCACCTGATAATTAAGAAATATATAAAAATGATAAGTATCTAAATAAAAGAGATATTTTACCTAAGTGTCTACTTAGGAATCTACCTAAATTTCTACTAGAGCTTAGAAAATTTTTTTGTTCGAGCCTTTTCTTTAATAGTGCATAATTTTTGTTTCAAATCCGATTTTGATGATCTTATAGTTAGTCTTCATCATTTTCGAGTGTACTTTTAAGTAGTGAGGTCTGTTTTGGAAGTTGAGACTCGCATTTCCTGTTATGGGCCTAGGATATTATGAATTTTTACTAATTTGCATTTAGTTATCTTTGTGGTTTCCTTTAATAGTTTTATTAATTGGGATTATCCTAAATTTTTATTAATGGACTTAAATAGTTTTCTACACTTCATACTCCTAAATATCTTTGTTTTCGGGTTGAGAGTTTGTTATTAGCCTGAAACGGTCCTTTCCTTAAATTTTTTGATTTTATAAGTTTAGAGGTTTAACTTGTTTGTACACTTTTAACTCTATTTTAATTAATTGAAATTTTTGTGAGTCTTTTTCTCTAGGGCCAGATCTTAATTGAACTTTTGATCGTGTGCCTTAAGGTCCAAATGGGTCATATTTTCCCTAATTTACTATTTTAAGCTCTAAACCATTAAATATTCTAACTTACAATAATAATAACTCTCAATTAATTCACTATTATCAAATTTTTATAACTTGTAGTTTTTAAGTCAAAAAATTAACAAATCAATGTAGCAATTCCCAATTAGGCTAGGTGCAATTTTCTTAATTTTCCATTTTTTTTGGTATTTTCTTAATTTTACATATGGATGTCTCTAATAATAATAGAAAATAAAATAAAATTTAAAATGGAGGTGCTATTGTATGTTTCAACTAATTTAGCAAACAATACTATACATTGTGTATATATACATACATATATATATATCCATATCTCCAATGTATATGTATAAAAATAATACTAATATATTTGCTTATTTCAAAAAGAACCAAAGTAGTTGAATATATTTATATTATTCTATATATATATATATATATATAGATATATATATATTCTTTTAACTCATAATATGAAATAAGTATAATATATGTATATTTTTATATTCTTCTATAATACAGACGCATAAATATACATATATAATACATGTATACATATATATTTCTAACCCCAGAAGAAGGAGAAATAATAGTTAAAATAAAATAGACAAAATACATAACATATGGGAATTATGCAGCACATATACAGGTATTTATATATATTAACCCTAACTCTCACATATTTACATATGTATATATATATTTATACAGTATTTGTACACATGCATGTATAAATTTGAAAGGAATAATAGATCTAAAACATAATATATATATATATATATATATGGACAAAGTAAAGAGAAATAAAACTACACAAAAATGAAAAAGAAGGAATACAAGGAAGGAATGTTACATACAGATTAGCATAGTAGTATACAACCTTGGAAATATACCTTATACACGATTCTTATATTGAAAATTCACTAAATATACAAAAAAAAATCAAAGGAAAAAGAAATGAAGCTAAGATTACTTCATTAATCTTAACGAATCTTAGCTCAACGAAGCTTTTGGAGTAGCTACTAACGTTTGTCCTAATAGACTTCGACAATGGTGACAATGGAAATGGGATTTGCATGTGTTTGCTTGTGAGAAGGGAAATAAAGTAAGAAAAGAAAAAAAAAAGGGAGAAAAGGAAGAACAAGAGAGAGATTGTGAGATGGGGAAGGGGATCTAATAAGAGAGAGAGGTTGTGAGATAGGAAGTGAGGTCTGACAAAAGAGAGAGATTGTAAGATGGGGGGTAATAGTATGTATCATCTTACGAGAATACAATATGGTGTAGATCAATCGAAAGAGGTATGCATAAAAGTATTTGCCCTAAGGAGTAATCCTTGAATTCTGTCTAAGCTATCTCTGGTGATGAATCAACAATTTAAAGTGCTTTTCTTACATATTCTTAATAAACCAGTGTTTATATATAATTGTAAGGGGATCTCTTTGGGAAGTAAAAAGCCCCTTTAACATCTCTTCAAACGAAGTTGAATCTACTTTTGATTTCTCTTTCCTCATTTCTTTATTCTACAATTATATCTAATTCTATTTTTATAAAAAAAAAAAGAAAAGAAAAGAGGGGGGGTGGGGGGTTGTGGGGTGGGTGGAGTGTTTCTATAAAGAAAAGAAAGGGGAATAGGGTAAGGTTTTCTAAGGAATGGCAAAGGTTTCTTAGAAATGACAAAAAAGGTAAGGAAGTATGAGGGTGTTGGGCAGCAACTTGCTGCCCATGCTTGGCATTATACTAAAGAAATATAGGATAGATGGAGGGATTATGTATTAGTTAAGGAATGAGAATTGGGTAAGGTATAGTTAGGGTATGATGAAATAAGAAAAAGCAATAAAATAGTGAATGAGGGTATTTAATAAAATAAATATCCTATACATTATTAATAATGGTGGTAATATTATATCTACAATACTAATAATACCACTTATAATAATAATAATGAAGTCCGAAAGAAAGAAATAAAATACATATATGTACATGTACATACAAGTAACACCACACGTGGATGTAAGGTTTTATTTTTCTTAATTTAGTATTTTATTAGTTTGATTATTGGCGATTTAATATTCGTTATAATTATTTAAAATTATCTTTAATGGTTCGCTAGCAATTTTACACGATTACATATACCTAGCAATAATTTCATCAACTAGGGTTTAATTACTGAGAAGGTAAATTTTTAAGTTTTATAATCATGAGGTTTACAATTTAAGGTTTCTATTAAGTTCAATTTTAGTCTCTTATACTTATGGGTACATGTGATTTAGGGGTTTTCATACGCATTCAATGTTACAATTAATATATTAAGTTTTTCTCAATAATCGTGAGTTCAGGTTTATAATTAAATCAAAATTTTTAAATTTTGTCGGCCTTGTTAAATTATGGAATTATCTAGAGCTCTTAGTTCTGATTTAAGGCATATCTAAAATTTTTTAGTGTTTACATTAAGGTTCTAATTAAGATTTTAGTATTTAAAGATTGATTTAAGGGTTATAGTTTAAGGTTTTTAATTCATTGTTAAGGTCATCTATATCAATACTCATTTTTGGCTTAGTTTACTCTTTATCAATTTTAGAGAATTCTCATAAGTTTCGACTCTCAATCTCTATCCCATTGGAATTCAAGGTCGATTTCATTAAATTAGGCTGACCTTAGGAATAAACATTAGTTATTGGCATTCATTTACAGGATTTTAGGCATTTGAGTGTAGGGGTCAAACTAAAGTCAAGGCTACCATCTAAGGTTTTAGGAGCTTGCATTAGGGTTCTTGATTGTAGTCTTTCAAGTTTAAGGTTAATTGTCTTGCCAACACTAATAATATCTTTTCAGAAATCTTATTAGTTTCTAACCCCCTATCGAGGAAATTTATGGTATTCACAATTATCATCATGTAAAAATTGAAAAAGAAAACTAACTAATAAAAATTTATTTTTATAATTTTTCTAAAATTTTGAAAATATACATAAATATGAGAAATGCATAAAAATAAATTTTTAATTATTTTTTATTACGAATTTTCCTAAAAAATAAAAAAAATTCATATTTTTACGATTACTTTAATAGTACCTACAAACCCAATGGTCGAAATTAAATTAACGTAGTTCTAATTTTTTAAAAAAAAAATTCAGTGGTTTAGTTCTCTCTATTTTGAAAACAAGCCAGATTTACACTTTTCATTATTAAAAAAAAAAAAATCACAAGCCGATCTAGAAAAAAACCCAAAAAAAAGAATGTAAACTTGAAAAAGACTAAAGTTACAATTTTTACTTTATGAAAAACTAACTAAGTGAAAAAAAAAAATCTTTATTTATAGAAAAAACTTAACATTCCTAATTTGTTAAAAAAATGCGAATTTGAGGAATAATATGCAATCTAGATGCTATTTTTCAACTAAAAGTATGTATCTTGATGAAAAGTCCAATTGTACCTAAAAGATGCAAAAAAATAAATTTTTTCTAATAAAAATGAAATTTAAAAAAAAAGAAGCAATTTTTGTAAAAATATGTAATTTTCATAAAAATATGCAAGAGTATTAAAAATGCAAACTTTATGCAAAAATGGGTAAGTTTTATAAAAATATGCAAAAGGTGCCAATTTTTTGTGAAATAAATAAAATGGGCAAAAATTTTTAAGGAAAAATATACAATTCATCGTAATATATAAACTACATAAAAAATACTAATAAAATAAAAACTTGCAAGAAAAATCCATATTAGTAATATTCTAACATAACCATGCCATTTCAATAAAACAAGTATCAATAAAAAAAAATTAACAACATGATTATAGTTAGCACTAAGAAACCTACATAGAAAGATAAGCTAAGTTAGTATACACTATTATTAATTTATTGTGCAAGAAAAATAAAATATAAACAAATAAAAATTGTAATGAAATAAAATAAAGAAACCTACCTTATTCTAATCCAATACATAAGTCAAACTAGGGATTTTATTGGGCTCAAGTCGAGTTGATCTGGATCTCATCGGTCAAAGAAGATTCGAGTCGGATCTTCAACTGCAACAACAAATTCAACTTCGCATAAAGTGCTTCTATCAATAACTTAAATTGGAAACTCGATTTTTATGAAGAATTGGTTGATAATAACGAGTTTAAACACTACACCTTAAGATTTCATAATGGATTTAGTAGGTTTTGTAGGTGGTCTATAGTGGTGGTTGTTGATGAAGTACGATTGAATTATGTATCGATGTTGCTGTTATAGGTTTGCTCACGGTAGTGGTTACCTAAGGTCGTAGTGTTTAGCACGAGAGTAAAGGATTAAGGTCAAGTAGAGAGCAGTGGTGGTGAGAGTGGTGGTCATGGTTATTGGGTTTTGAGTGACGATGGTTGTGGTTTAGGTGTCTATGTTGACGATGGTTGTGATGCACAAAGTGGACATTATGTGTATTGTGGCTAATAGTGGTAGTCGAATGGGTTTCATAGTATTGTAGGTGTGAGTTTGTGACACTATGTTGTCAATTGAAGATGATTGTTGTTTCTATGTTTGCTGTGTTGTGTGTTTTGTAGATGTGCATGTTCTATTCATTGATCTGTGCAAACACTCAATTTTTGTCCCTTTTATTTTTCTTTCTTTTCTTAATAGGCCCTAAATTAGGAAAAACACAAAAAAAAAAAAAGGCAATTAAAGAAAACCTAAAAAAAATAAGAAATTTACAAAAAAAATAAGAATTTTAAGAAAATACAAAAAAATTCAAAAATAAGAAAAAAAAAACACAAAAAATAAGAAAATTTTAAAAAGTACCAAAAATAAGAAGTATAGAAAGAAACCCTAAAAAATTAGAAGTTTAGAGAATAAAGTTTAAAAATTTAGAAAATTGAGAAAATTACAAAAAAAATAGGAAAATTGAAAAAAAAAGATTTTAGAAAATAAAAATTTTAATTGTATAGAACTTTTAATTTTAGAAGTTAGGTCATTGAACTTGAGTTTAGATTTAAATTTAGACAAGGCTGATCAAGTCTATATAATTGCACATATGGACAAGGAACAAGCCAACGGCTTAATGTATAAACATATGAACATAGGCATTAAGTTTGGTTAGAGGTCAAGGGTTCGAATTTAGGTAGGAGCATGTAAAGTTTTTCCTTTTTTTCATTACATCAAGGACTGCTACATGTTAGGATATCATTGCGCCACGTGTCCTGATACGTGGTAGCATCAGGTTAAATGACCCGTACTAACATGGTGCTACGTAGCACACTCTAGTTGGTCGACACTGCTAACATGGTGCCACGTCAATACTACATCAACCCCTTTTTGTCATGACCCGAGGGGACTAGTCGTGGCAGTCGCCGTATACTGTACAAAGAATTGCAAATTGAATTCTCTTACAATCGACGACCCTTTTATACGATACATAAGGCTACAGCTACTACTAACTACCAAGAGTGCGTAAGCTTAAGCAATATCATTTCATTATAAATAATAATATTATAAAAACATAATACATAGTCTATTTGTATAAAAGCTTATAACTACAAAGTCTAAAACATGTCTTAAGTTAAACTAGTATAACAATTATATATTCAGATCTATAAACTATCATAAGTACTCTCTGATCACATCTAGCTCCCACATTGACCTCGTGTTAAAAACTAACCTCGGGCATGCAACGGCCTAACTCCACGAAAAGATCAGCCTACCAAAGAAGACTACAAGGGGATAAGCTAATTAGCTTAGTAAGATAATTTCCCTTAAACATACAGCAATAAAGTTATACAACAATTAAATTTAACCAAATGAATATATGACAAACAATATGCTAAACAATTTCATGCAGGTGACCAAGTACTGCATACAACTTGGATTTAATGCCCTCCGAAGTTAGGGTTGGAGATTTATTAGTACAATCAAATCCAAGTATCATATTAGAACTTATTTCATAACGAAACTCCACGTTTCATATTCAAAATGTAATGGTACATCCATTATCAGTTTTATCAAAACAAGTTCTACATATGATTGTGAGTAGGTTCACATAGCGTTCACTCACCCCTTAACGAAGGCCTCTAGACTCGACCCTTAGCCAAGCGGTTGGCGCCTCCAACGCTTAGTCATCCCGCGGGCCAGGGTAAGGTCATATCGCACGTGTACATTGTACGAAATCAATAACAATAAATAATCAACCCACGTATGGCCTCTCGCTACCTCCGTGTAATGTGACTGTCGGAATTAGTTATGTAGTGTATGATTTATGCATGATCCAAGTTAACTTTTTCTAATCGAATAAAATTAAGTTTTATTTATTCAGTGATCATTCTAAGTCACAAACAATCAATTCTAGTGAATCTACTATGCAACGATCATTATATTATTGAAATTTAAAATAAATTCACCACCAACAAAAATTATCATGCACAAACATAACCCAACCTCATATACATTCATTTATAACTCATAATTTATATTCATTAACTACAAACACAAACAAGTATGGAATCATTAAGAAAAACTCACTCAATCATGGCTAACTTAAGGGTCGTAGTAGTCTGGTGGCAGCTCAGAGTCTATATCGAAATCACTTGAGAATAATGGAAATTTAGAAGTTTGGGAATTTAAAGCTAACTAGTATCATAATTTGTAAGATCTATTTCATCTAGTTACGTAAAATTATCGATTTGAGCTTTTTATTGAATTGCGTATAACTTTTTCATTTTAGCTCGGATCGTTATAAACTTGTAGTTCATTTTGATCGTTTTCGAGCATATTTTCTCATAACGAGGTCCGTTTTGGATGTTATGACTCATAGTTTAAATTTGTGATATAAAAATATCACAAAATTTACTTTTTAAGTTTAAAAATTATAAAATATTAATTTTTGCCTTTTCTTAATATATTTACTATGTAATAATTATTTAAACCATATATGTGATATTTTTATTATTTTGAGTGTACTTTTCCTATTTTTTTGAGATTTTAGCTTTATTATGATTATTATTATTATTATTGCCATTATTATTTTTTTATTATTTCTATATTTCACGATTTATACATATATATATATATACTTATAATATATTTTAAAATTTTATCTTATTGAAAAATCCTCAATTTATGGTAACATATGTATATATACCTACTCCTTACATAATTATAAATTTATTTTAGTTTATAGATATTATTATATTACATATATATTTTTGGTATACTACATATATATACTATATGTTATATGCCTTAAGTATGTATATATATTTATTGAAAACAAACATACTCTTATGTACATGTTCATATACTCATGTATTTGTATTTATACATATAAGTTTTACATGTGTACATAAATATAACTACATACATATATATAAATAATATACAAATACCTATTCATGTTTTTTTTTTTATATATTCGACATATATATATTTGTATAGTATTTGCTATAAAATATGTATACTATATATTATACATATATTATATGGTATATGCCATATACCACAATATATATACTCTATATTATATATATATGTTCTATATACATATATTACCACTTATGGAAGTATACTACTATATATATACTATACGATTATATATATATATATATATATATATGAAAATAATTATACATTGATACATATATATATATATAGTTTACGGGTACAAATATATATATATATATATACTAATTATATATATTCTTAAAAAAAATACATAATACATACTCTTTCCGTATAATATACTTATATACAGACATGTATACATACATAGCCTTCTACATACATATATATTTCAATCTAAGTATTTATGCATATATACATGTACTTGCAATGTTATACGTATAAAAAAAAACCATACAAATACTATATTTATACATGTATATACTATATAACATACATCTATACTAGATACATAATTTACTTACTTATTGATTTAATTTCTCTTCTTCTTTTCTTCTTTCTTTTTCCTTCCTTCTTTCCACGTTTTGTTTACCAGAATTTTTTTTTCTTGCTTTCAGTTTGTTTTTTTAAAAACTTTCTAGACTTCATTTCTTCCTTTTATATTTGGTGATTAGCAAGGAAAAATAAAAGAAATCTTATCCTAATCTTTGCATTTATGTGGATGGGACAAGGTAATTATCTTCAAATTTTTTCCTTTTATTTTACACTCAACACATGGCAATTTAATTCCTCACGTAGGTTGCCATTTGATTTCCATTTCCAAAACATGGCAATTGGAGAAAAAGAAGAAAAGAGAAAAGAGAAAAAAAGAAAAGAAAGAGAAGGAAAATAAGAATTAATAATAAATATATGTAATTTTTCGAAACATATAAATTATAACAATACTCATCATAAATTAATTTTAAAATTTTTGTGAAAATTTATCAATTTAATTGGTACCCATTACAATTATAATTTTTTATAAGTTATTATAGCGATTTCGTTAAAATTTCACACGAATAGGCGATTTAGTCAAAAATTGCAATCGACTATAATTATATCACTATTGAATAATATTTAACTATTTTATAGGTTTATATTTATAATTTTAAGGTTTCGAACAAATTTAGGATCAATTTTTATTAATGGTGTGTAAGTCAATTTTAAGGTTTTAGTATATGATTTAGGGTTTCGATCAATTCCTAGGGTTTTGTTATCGGTGTTATATTTGATTTATTAAATTTCATAATCTTTTATTATTACTAGCCTTATCGACCTATTGTACAATTTAGGACACTTGAACTTGAATTAAGGTTCAACTACTAATTTCCTAGGGTTTATACGTTTTCCCTCTCTTTCCTTCCTTTTTCTCTCCCTTTCTCCCCTCTTTCCCTCGGTTTCCTTCTTGTTCCCCAGACTTTCTCGCATAGAGCCTTACTAGTGTGCCTACTTTTTCATCATTTTTGACCCCCTTCAAGCTATAATTTTGCCAAATTAATGGAGAAATTGCAAACTACACATGGCCTAGTTTCTATTTTGCTCAAAATCTTGTCCTCATTCATGATTATGTGCATATGTTTTGATCCCCAATCCAAAACACAAAACAACACCTCTCCCATTTGTTTCAATGTTCGAATCGATTCAAACCATGCCTTATAGCTGCTGTTGAACTTAAAGAAGAACTAACCCAACCCAATGGACCCAAAACTCACTCCAGGTCCTACCCGTGTGCCCAACTCGTCTGAAGTTTTTATTATTTAATTTAATTCTATGTTATTTTATTATTTATTCATTTATTTAATTATTTATAGTTATTATTGTTGCTTTTTTCTTCTTTTCTTTTATCATTAATGTTAATGTAATAGTAATAAAAAAGAGAGCAAAAAGAAAGAAAGAAAAAGAAAAAGTAGTTTATTTAGTTATTATTTTTTTTTTAGTTTGATAAAAAGTAAAAATAAATAGAATAAATAAAATAAAAATAAAAATAAATAAGTAAATGGAAAGAATAAAGATTGTTATTTCTTTTTGTCACTTAGAAAATCGATTTGTCAAAAATAAAAATAAATGGATCCTTTTTTAAAAGTTAGGACATTTTAAAATTCTGTAAATAAAGAATTCCAATTTAAGACCCTTTTTTAGAAATATTTCTTAAATAAACCAATTTGAATAAAACATAAATCCAGTATGTTTTCCAAAATTAAAATCAACATCACCTACTAAAGTTTTGGAAAAAGAACTATGTACGTCTAATCCCAAATAGTGGATACGTAGACATCTATAAGGTGACGATAAAAATAAAAAAAAATGTTATTTTCCTTTTTCTTAGATTACTTAAGTTATCTAATTTGGAGTAATTAAATTGAGTTTTGTCTTATGAAATTAAAAGGTGATTTTTAAATATTAAAGTTAAATTTGAAAAGTCAATGGTACTCGTACAGGTTTAAAATTCCTAACCCTTGAATCCATAATCTCTAGTTTAAAAAATCGTTTCATAAAATTTGTTTTAATCATTAGATTAGTGGCTAAGTTATAACCAATCCACCCAATTTGTTATAACTTAATTGTTTTTCTCGACTCTGGTCGGGTCACAACTCTAAAAGTTATTTCCAAAATAAAAAGAACCGATTTTCTTTAAACTTTAGTCGAAAACCAATAGTAAATAGGTAAGGTTTAATACTAGTCTGTTTAAGAAAGACTTAATTTTATAACAGAACCGAGAGGTGAAAAACTAGACTGAACAATTTGAAACTTGTTGAGAGTATTACTAACGTAATGTTCTTGTTATTTTCAAATTACTGTAAATGAACCATGGATGAAGCTCCAACTAGATTCAAGTTTTAACAAATCTCTTCTTTGATTAGATTTAATAATATCATCACTAATTGTTAATTTTATTAATGATTTAGTACAATTTTACTAAATCCCAAAAAAAAAAAACTAGAATGATTTGCTCCAATCTATACCCAACAATCTAGGTTCTAAAAGCTTTAGATTTCTCCCTCCCTTCTATTTGTTTCTCAAAAAATTTGGGAAGAAAGATGGCCTATAGCATGATAAGCACTTGACAGGGGGCTAAAAAAAATGAAAAAAAATTCCTTCTTTATGTAGAATTCAAACCCCTAATCTTTCAAGAACCTACACATCTGCCTTAGCCACTAAGCCAGTGAGTTTTTCTTGTTATTTTACATACTTCTGTGTAATTTAAACTTAGCTTATTAGGCCCAATTTGAAATTACTTCAATTCTAAGCCCAACTCAACCCATTTTGCTTTAAAATGACCCCAACCTTATTTATATAGCCCTAAAACATACATACCAGAATTTTCAACATAATTTTTAAATCTAATAAGTCCCAAGTCTTATTTGATTAGTTCAGTCAAAAAAGATATTTTTACTTTGGAAACAGATGAAAGTCCACTTTATGAGCTCAAATATTTTACTGGATTATTCTTAAAATATATATTTTTAATGAAGTCCAATTTTTTAAAACTTTGAATTTATTAAATTGTATTTATTGTCATCTCAAGGTTCTTGCCGATAGTCCTTAGAATGCTACACGTAATGGATCTACAAAACAATATACAATAAGGGGATGCTAGGGGGTTGTTCAACGAGGCCACTTTGATGCTTAAGTTAGTAGTAAGGCTTAATGAGTATATAATACTGAAGGTAATACACAGGCTTAGTATGTAGAGTGTTAAGAAATTTACTGTTAGGGAGTGACCTAGTATTTATAGTGAAATAAAGCTAGTAGTTAGAGCTTAGTTAGTAGGAGAGATCTCCCATAAGTATAAGAGAGTAGAGTTATTGTACCAAACATATTCTACTTGTTCAGGACGCTGCTGTTTCATCCTTATCTTATACATTATAGCCATTATAGGGCTTACTAGGCCTAGTCCATTGAAGCCTAGGGCTTAGGCCTACCAGGGTAAGCCTTAGGCCACAAGATGCGTCGAATCCGGTTGGACCTGAAGGGCTCATGTCCAAAATGCTTGCAAACACTTACCACCTCCCCTTACCATAATTTCATTGTCGAGGCGAAGGCAAGGAGAAGGAATACATGGGCTGCTCAAGCATGACTGATCTAACTTAAAGGAATCCGACCTGGTGCTATAAGGTTAACATGACGAGCACGCGAGGGCTGAACTGGAAGGTGGCCGAGGTAGAGGTGTTTGAGGCAGTAGATACTTGGGCTGGGAATATTCGAGGCTAGATGAACAAGAGTAGTTAGGAGTTTTGAAGCGAAGTACTAGAACGCCCAACAAGACTTAGGTTAGGGCATCAAAGAGGGATAACTTTGCAACACATTGGGTAGGTGCTTCAAGGTTACAAACTGGTCTATCCAAATAGTACTTAACAAGGGTTGAGCAGAAGTGACTGCATCATATCTTTATCATGCCGACTAAGTAGAAGTCAGATGGGCCTTAAAGAAGCTTCTTATTGAAGGAACTTTTTGAAAATGTGACTTTTCCCTACCAGTATTCTATGCATTAAATGTGACGTGACAAGTGTCGTGCTATAGCAAACTATTGTGCAACTGCATGCCTTTTACCTTTTCAAGGTGACTGTTCGATCGAGATGGTTTCCATGTGTATGCTATGTAGCATTCTAAGGGATTCATGCTTATATGGATCCTTATAACCACCTGTATAGCTTCCTAGGCAATTTGCCTACAAATAGGAGTATCACAGAAAGAGAATGCTTTTCTACAATCTTCTCACTCAATCATTGCAATTTCTACATTCACATTCAAACTTTCAAACCTTTTTCAAAAGTTTCAAGTCTTTCTTCCTTCTTCGATAATTACGATCATGTCGAGAAGTGAGGCTAGCTCCTCTTTGCCATTGCTTACTTCTAATTCTGACTCTACAAGGAGTGATCCCCCTCAAGCATAGGAGGGCGAGGTCCCATCACTAGCACAACTCAACCAACCTCTGAAGATGGCCATGGAAGTGCTAAATAAGGCTAGAATTATCAATGCCATCCCTAAAGACGTATAAGCAGATGTTCCCTTGCCTCCCATAAAGGATTTGTTTAACGTTCCTAATATAGGTAAAGGGCCTAACAGTTGTGTAAGTAAAAGTAGGCAATCTACCCCCAGCTGGGTCATCAACAACTTCCTTGTAGGGGCAATTCCTAGGTAGCATATTAGGTTGCCAAGTAGGGACGATTGAGTGGCCTTGTAATCAAAGAGGTACTTTGTAGTCTTTGAGAAGTGCTTGGAGTTTGGGCAATGACTCCCTCCTAGTCGTTTTGAGAGGGAGTTCTTTAACTACCACCACTGCAATCCGTCGTAGGTCCCTCCCATGGGTGGATGATATTGAAGGCTTTCCAAGCGCTTTGCAAATACCTAGTGATAAGGGCTACTCTTGAGCTTTTCTACTACTTTTACTTATGGAAGAGCATTAGAGGATGGCCTTACCTCTAGCCACGCTCGAGGAAAAAGTTGTTCTATGGCCTTATCAATTTGGTTAAAGGCTGATAAGACGAATACGTAATGATTAAGCTGCCTGAATAGGTAAATTTCTAGACTTAGTGGATTGGGATGCTCTGTACTAGAGGTGAGAAGGGGCTTGGTCCTAGTGATATCGAGGCTGCGTAGGAGGTCTATCCTTCATGGTGGTGAGAGATGGCTAAGAGATTAACACTACAAAGACCGTCGAGAGGTACTTCCAATGCCCTATCTTTAAGCTCTTCCCCAACATGAAGAAAGTTATGATAGAGAAGTGGGTTAAAGGTATAGGTTCGTTCTTATGTGCCTACATCTGTTATGCTAGTGTAGAGGTGTTTCATTCGATGCTTGTAGGATGGGAAGACTTCCTTCGCCATGCTGGTTATGGTAGTGTTTTGCTAATGATAGTAGGAGTTCCTTTTCATTCGTTCTTGTTTTCCTTTTCTAAATTTCGATTAGGTTTCTTGTAAGCAAAAAATAGAGAACCTAATGAGCAGGCATTAGGGGCGAACCAAGGTTAACAAGCCAAAAGCGAAGGCAGTAAAGTCAAAGTCGAGCTTAGTGAGACTAGTAAGGTATAACCAAGGTCTGTTCCTCAAGGGATTCCCTTCAGCATCTAGGATGAGCCATAGGATGTAGAGCCCTTGTGTGTGGCTCTACTTGCTCCTACCCTTACCCACTTTATTGAGCCTATTGTCTTAGGAGATAAAGGTGTCAAAGTGGAGGGGCCTAATGTATAGATGCTTTCCTCTCCAAGGGTAAGGGGGGAAGAGATTGAGCAAGTAGCCACCCATCCTCAAGTTGCTGGATCGAAATGTGAGGCTCTGGAGATGGCCGAGGAGCCTGGTCCTAGAGAGAATAAGCAAAGGCCCCTAGCGAGGGCATCTTTGAATGAGGGGAAGTGGAATGAGTGGCCAATAGCCCATTGTAAACCCTATAAAATTCGTAGTTTGAACCTTAATTTAAATTCAAGTATCATAAACTATATCATGAATCAATAAGACTAGTAACGATAAAATTTTATAAAATTTAATAAATTGAATATAATATCAATAATAAAAACCCTAAAAATTGATCAAAACCTAAATCGTGTACAAAAATCCTAAATTAGATATACACATAATTACTCGAAATCAAACTTGAACTTAATCAAAGTCTTAAAACTATAACTTTAAACTTATAAAATAATTAAATATCACTTAATAGTGATATAATCATAGTCAATTATAATTATTGACTAAATCGTGTAAAACTTTTAACGAAAATGTTAAAATAATTCGTAAAAATTATAATTGTAATGGGTACCAATTAAATCGATAAATTTTCATAAAATTTCAAAATTTATTTACAAATGTTATTTTTATTATTTTTATGTTTGAAAAATTTACATATAGTTATTTTTATTTTGCTTCCTTTTCTTTCCTTTTCTTTTCTTTTTTCTTCTTCTTATTTTTTTTTTCCTCCTCCACGTAGTTCTTAGTTGCATATTTCAGTAGCCCATGTGAGTAAATTATAAATTACAAGTATCACCAAAATTATGGAAGAAGGACAAATTTCCTAAAGCAAGTGTTTTATCCTCATTTGTTCACTTCTTTTTTATCCATATTTGCTGCTCATTCATGTCTAAAATTGGGTTCAAAATCAGAAAAAAAAAAAAAGAAAATCTAAAGCACACAGACGCAAAATTGGATTAAGGAAACAAAGGAAAAAAGAAAGACTAAGAAGAAGAAAACTAACATATTTCCTTTCTTTGATTCTTGATTGTTCTTAATTTGATTTCTTCACAAGCTATCAGAGTAAGGTTGATTAAGGTTTCACATTCATTTTATTGCATTGATTGAATATCTTGAAGTTTTTCTATTGAATCAAAATGAAAGACATATTAGAGATAAATTCACAAAATCTAATTAATGAGTCATCTTACAGTAATCCTTTGTACTTATTAGGTTTAGATAATCCCATAATTATGATTATTAGTATAATATTTGATGGAATATATACTTAGATTAGACTCAGTTGATTAAATTGGCACTTAGGATAAAAGTCAAGCTAAAGTTTATAGTTGACACAAGTCTTAAGGCCAGATGATAATCCAATTGATTATAAGTTGTTGTTATTGAACATAATGACTAAAGATTGTTTAGAAGGTTGGAGATATATATATATATTAAATTAATAAGAAAATTGTCAAAGGATATTAATGAGAGGTAAAGATCAACCAATGATCTCTTATTGCATTAGTTACAACATGAAATTATGAACTATAAATAGGGTGATTCGATAGTAACCATGTATTATAACGAATTTAAAAAACTATGAGATGAAATCAATAGCTTGAAATAGAAAATAGAAACAAGTTGCTACAATTTGCTAAGGGTCTTAATGATACATATGAATAAGTGAGAAATTGAGTTCTATAAGTGGAACGAATAAGAAAAGCATTACACTTGGTGTATAAAATAATAAAACAAAAACAAGTAAGTGAGTGTTTGACTAATGCTGAAGATAATATTGCTTACTAGGTAGAAAATAAATAAAAAAAAATGTTTTAAACAAGAGGGAAAAGAAAGGCAAACTAAATTTGAAGCCTATGTTCAATCATTGTAAGAACATAGCACATGTTATAGACAAACACTTTAACATTATCAGTTTTTCTAATTAATATAATCAAAAGGATAAGAATGGAATGAAAGCTATAGCTTAAGGTCAAGCAAATAAGGGACAAAGCTCTATATTTAATACACCATTTGATTTCACATGCAAATAATGTTGCTTCTATTGATTTAAATTTAAGGTCAAAGGTTTGTCTTAAAGTAATAAAGATGTTGAATAAGGGAAAGCAATGCACTAATGAACAAATGACTGTTGCAAATTATGTTGTTATATCATCATTTAGCTTCTTACAATAATAATATAGATGGATGAATTGTGGATACAGAAGCATCCGATTAGATTACATAATTTGTTCATATTTTAGTTAACAAGCAAATCATCTTAAACCCAATAAAAGCCAAATTACCTAATGGAACAATCAAACACATGATTATTGTTGGTAATGTTCAAATTAATTCACATATTATTTTAAAGAAAGTTTTTCTTTTGCTTGACTTTCTTGTCAATTTGTTGTCTATTAGCAAGTTACTTGCTCATTCTAATAGATGTTCATTTTAGGACTAAACTTCTAAAACTATAATTGCTTAAGCAAATGGCCAACTTGGACTTATATTAATGCAATTTCCAAAGTGAGAGTTGTTTATTTTAAAGTTCGTTTTTATACAATAAATGTTCTATTTAACTATTACATAATAACATAGCTAAAAAAAAAAACTATTACATGATAGGTTGGATCATCTTTCAATTGTTAAACTAAGATATCTTCCATATTGTAAAGACATAAATTTGTACAACTTCTAGTGTAATACTTGCTACATAGCAAAGTTTCATCATTTGCCATATATTTTAAGCTCTTCATATTCATTTGTCACTTTTGAATTGTTGCATGTTGACATTATGGAGCCCTATGTTCGATGCTAGATTTATTTTTAATATAATAGATGACAAAACATACTGCACATGGACATACTTGATGCAATTTGGATAGAAAACATTAACTTTGGTTAAAAAAAAAAAAGGGAAACATTAACTATTCTCGCTAATTTCATTTCATGCACTAAAAACCATTTTCATTCTCTTCCAAAATTGATTAAGACCAATAATGGGACTAAATTTCTTTCTAAAGAGTGCCAAACATTGTTTAAAAAATATATATGGTATTATACATTAAAGGAGTATCATTTACACTCCTCAACAAAATGGTGTTATGGATTGCAAACAACGACATCTTTTAGATACCATTTAAGCCATTAGAATACATGCTAATTTACCTAAGAAATTTTAGGGGAAATGGTTTCTAGCTACCACAACACTCATTAACCAAATGTCAACCTAAAACCTTTATTGGAAGTTATCATATGAGTTACTTCACAACAAAGCCATATGAGTTACTTCACAACAAAGCACCTTCCTATTCTCAACTTAGAGTTTTTTTGGTATTTGTGTTATACTTCTACTATTAGTCACTCAAGAGAAAAATTGATGCTAGATGTAAGAGTTGCATTTTTTTTTTTTTTTTTTTTGGTGTTCACATGGTCAAAAAGACTACAAACATCATGATTTTAAATTCTCATGAACTATTTGTAAGTCGAGATGTCATCTTTTGGGAACGCATCTTCCCTTTCCATCTTGAGAATGTTGAAACATAAACTTCTTTTCCCTCTAACATTATTGTTGACTATGTTTGTCGCTTTTAATAATCAAGAAATGGGTGAACTAATTGTTATTATATTAAAGATTTTTGCTTGAAAATAACTTAATCTTTTAGAAACCTTTTTGACCCCCTTAAGATGTTAATAGTAAATGGTGAAAATTACTTAACAAATAAATAATAGACAATAAAGATTATGGGGTGAACAAGATTAAGCATAGATTTTTACAAAGGTTTCATTATATACATCGATCCTCTCTTCAAGCTCCATTGTTGAGAATTTGATCGTCTACACTACTCATTCAACTATGTCAAAAATAAAGCTTTGAGAGAATATAACATACAATTAGCCTTGACCTTTTAGTCCACTTGTCTCATATGGCTTTTCTCCAAGCTAAAACACAAACTACACTGATTTACCCACTCTCAAAATACAATAAAGCCCCATTGAAGAATAATATTTAATCAATGCAAATAAAAAGTAAACATAAAATGCTTTAAATAATTTGCTTAAGATAGAGATTCTATTATAACCTCTACTTTCTACTCAAAAGAAATACAATGGAGAAAAAAATATTAACACATATATTTTTCTAGCTTCAAGGACTTCTTTTTTAATTTTACTTATTGGTATGCTCTTCAAAGTGTTTGCAAATATATGTTTTTGAAAATAATGGCTAGTTCTTATTTGAGAAAAATTAGGTGAATATTTGGTTTGATACTTATCTCTTGCCCGTTCTGAATTTAAAATACATCTAGAAAAAATATCCCTTATTTACTCTTATTAAACCACACCAAATCCTTAATGAAATATGCTCAAACCTTATCTTTGGGTGTATATAATATAAGTATCTTACTTTATTAGAAGATGAAATCCTATGAAAATCTCTTCAATATTTAAATTTGAAAGATCTCTCCAAATAATCTACACAAAATTCATATCAATTTCCATATCCTTAGCCTCCTGTTAGATTTGAAAACATATCCTAAATTTTTCTCTAAAATTATCTCAATCGACTTTTCATAATTTCCTTAAATCCAACTACTTTTGTGTTATCTGTTTAGACCAATATTCTTAAAAGTTCTTTGTACACATTACTTTATTGTATAATTGGATTGTGTTTGCCCCATGTGTTGACATGAATTCCTTGTCACAATGAAGACACTATAAATAAAATAAAACTTCTACAAACCTTTGATGAATGATACTTTCCCTTATCATAAACTCATGATTATATATAAATTCTCGTTACCTCGTGTTACTTAAAATAATGGCTAGCTATTTGATAAAAAAACTACTCAATGATAACTATCATGTTGATACAATGAGTAAACTACTAATTGTTGCCACAATTAATTCAACATTCATTGCCAAACAAATCCATGACTTAAGTTGTCACGACCCGAGGGGTCTAGTCATGGTAGTTACCGTATACCATGTAAAGGATTGTAAATTGAATTCCCTTACAATCGACGACCCTTTTATATGATACACAAGGCTATAACTACAACTAACTATCAAGAGTGTGCAAGCATAAGTAATATCATTTCATGATAAATAATAAAATATAGAAACATAATACATAATCTATTTATATAAGAATTTATAGATAAGAAATCTAAAACATGTCTTAAGTCAAACTAGTATCACTCAATTACATAGTCAGCTCTATAAACTATCATAAGCACTCTCTGATCACATCCTGCTCTCACATTGACCCCGTGTAGAATATTAACCTCGGGCATGCGATGGCCCGACTCCACAAATAACTCGGCCTGCGAAAGAAGACTACAAGGGTATAAGCTAACTAGCTTAGTAAGATAATCCCATCAACCATATAGCAATCAAGTTATACAATAATTAAGTCCAATCAAATGGATGCATGACAATCAGTATGCCAAATAAATACATGTAGGTGACCAAGTACTGCATGCAACTCAGATTTAACGCCCTCTAAAGTCAGGGTTGGAGATACATTGGTACAATCAGCTCCGGGTATCATACTAGAACTTATTTCATCATGAAACTCTGCATTTTGTATTTAAAATGTAATGGTATATTCATTATCAATTTTATCAAAAACGATTTCTATATATGATTGTGAGTAGGTTTATGTAGCCCTCACTCACCCCTAAACGGAGGCCTTTAGACTCAATCCTTAGTCAAGCGGTTGATGCCTCCAATGCCTAGTAATCCCACGGGCTAGGGTAAGGTCATATCATACGTGTACACCATACGAAATCTATAACAATCAATAATCAACCTATGTATGACCTCTCGCTACCTCCGTGTAATGTAATTGCCAGAATTAGTTATGCGGTGCATGATTATGCGTGTTCCAAGTTAACTTTTCTAGTTGAGTAAAATTAGTTCTTATTTATTCAGTGATTATTCTAAATCACAAACAATCAATTCCTAGTAAATCTACTATACAATAATCAATACATTATTGTAATTTAAAGTAAATTCATCACTAATAATCAATTATCATACACAAGCATAACCTAACCCCATACAACATTCATTTATTAATCATAACTTATATTCACTAATTACAAACACAAACAAGTATGGAATCATCAGGAAAACTCACTCAACCATAGTCGACTCAAGAGTCGTAGTAATCTTGTGGCAGCTCAAGGTCAATATCAAAATCACCTGAAAATAATAAAAATTTGTAAGTTTGAGGATTTAAAGCTAAACTAGTATCGTAATTTGTAAGGTTTACTTTACCTAGTTATGCGAAATTGTCGATTCAAACTTTTTATCGAATCGCATATAACTTTTTCATTTTAGCTCAAATTGTTATAAACTTATAATCCATTTTGATCATTTTCGAATGTATTTTCTTATAGTAAGATTCATTTTGGACGTTGTGACTCATAGTTTGAATTGCGATATAAAAATATTACAAAATTTATTATTTTAATTTAAAAATTATAAAATATTCATTTTAGCTTTTTGTTAATATATTTATGATTTAATAATTATTTAAATCATATAATTGATATTTTTATTATTTTAAGCATATTTTTCCTATTTTTGAGATTTTAGTCTTATTACAATTATTATTATTATTATTGCTATTACTTTTATTATTTATTATTTTCTTATTATTCATTTGTATTTTACGATTTACATGTATTTATACTATATTTAATTAATTTTATAATTTACTTTAATTCGTAATCCCTAATTTATGGTAATATACATATATATATTTATATACCTCCTCTTTACATATTTATGAATTTATTTTATTTAGTAAATATTATTATATTATATATATTACTTACTTAATATTTGGTATACAATATATATACTATATATTATATATACATTCATGCCACATACATATATACCTATATGTATATAAAATATAACTTACATGTATATATATGAAATATATATATTCAAAATACTTACACATACTATACAAATACATATTCATGTATATATATATATGAAAATGAAAATAAAGCATAAATACATACCTAATTCCCCTTTCACGTATACAACTATATATATGTCTATATTTATTTTGTAAAAATATTACTAAATACATATTATGTATAGTCTTATTAGATACATACACAAACCGTATATTATACTTATGTACATACATGTCTACATACATATCTTTATACATACATATATATCTTAATTTAATTACTTATGCATACATACATGTATTGGTAATGAAATATTTACTAAAATATAATACAAATACTACATATATACATGTACATACCATATACTATATATTTATACTACTAAAATAATTTTATTTACCTATTATTTTTTAGTTTTCTTCTTCTTTTCTTCCTTCTTCTTCTTCCTTTCTTCTTTCCTCTTTACGGTTTGTGTTGTAGTTTCCAAAAATTTTTCTTTCTTGTTTTCGGTTTGGTTTCTACTTCTTCTTTTTTTTTCCAAATTTTTCTTCTTCCTTTTTATGTTCACGTTTCCAGCAATTTAGGAGAGAATAAAATAAAATAAAATAAAAATCCTATCATAATCTTTTCATTAATGAGGATGGGACAAAGTAATCATATCTATTTTCTTTTTTTTCTCTTTTATAACTCAACACTTGGCATTAAAATTAGGTATGTGGGCTGCTATTTGGTTTCCCATTTCTAGAACATGGCAACAAGAGGAAAAGAAGAAAAGAGAAAAAGAAAGAAAGAAAAAGGAAAAAAATAAAAAATAAAAATAAATATATGTAATTTTTCTAAACATATAAATTATAACAATACTCATTATAAATTAATTTTGAAATTTGTAAAAATTTATCAATTTAATTGGTATCCTTTACAATTATAATTTTTACAATTTATTGTAACGATTTCGTTAAAATTTTATGCGAATAAGTGATTTAGTCAATAATTGCAATTGATTATAATTCTATCATTATTGAGTAACATTTAACAATTTTATAGACTTATAGTTATAATTTTAGAATTTTGATCAAACGTGAGTTCAATTTTGATTAATGATGCATAAATCAATTTTAAGGTTTTAGTATGCGATTTAGGGTTTTAATCAATTTTTAGAGTTTTATTATCGGTGTTATATTCGATTTATTAAATTTCATAATCTTTTATTGTTATTAGCCTTATCAACTTATTATACAGTTTAAGACACTTGGACTTAAATTAGGGTTTAGACTATCGATTTTCTAGGGTTTATAAGTTCTCATGCTACAACTACAAAAAGGAGCAAGCAGATCACTCAAATAAGCCGGAGTTTAGACACTACCAATCATATTACTAGTGAAACTTTTAGTAAACTATTGGTTTACTAAGTCTAACACCTATAGGAAGATAAGGCTGATGTAGATGTCCTTGGGTGGTAGGTAGCAAAATCCTACATTATGCCTATCTTATCAATTGTTGTAAGGGATGTTTGGAGGGCTCTAGCTTCGACGGTGTCGTCTGAATTGACTTTTAGCTCGAGCGATCGAGTCTTCAACCCTCATTGCCTTTGGCTCAAGGCTAAAACTGTTGAAGTTACTCTATGCCTTAATGGCTGGTGCGATGCTTAAAAGAGAAGACAAGGGTACGTAGAATCAATTTTTGGTCATAAGGAAGATGATGAAGCCACATAGTCATTTTAGGTGATGGAAAGGGAAAAGGAGATGTGATGGATTGATGACGATACCGATGATGACGACAAGTACTGATTGGAACGCATTTTGTTCCGTTCCATAGTAAATATTAGTTTTGTCATATTGCTATATATATACATTATTGGAGGTTTCAAATTTTAGACATGTTGGTTTAGTTACTTGGTATTAAATTAATATGTTTTAAATATAATTTAAAAACCTGTCTTAAAGTACAATAGTACATCGAAAGATCAATTACATTGTTTCCATTGGATTTAACATGAAGATATATTGGACTTTGAGGTGAATAAGTAAGGTATTTATTGAAGTGTAGTGAAAAATGCCATATCATCTTCCATAGCCCTGGTGATCCATTGGATGATTTGTGGTTCATTTTAGGTTGCTCATCATTTCTAGAAATTCACTAAGAAGCTTTGTCCAATCTAGTAGTTTTTGATTTTGGCAATACATGTCCCTATACATGTCGAGAGCATCTCATTGGAGAATCAAAGATTTCCTCTCGGGGGTAACCTTGTCATAGGAAAGTTGAGCTGAGGAAATATGTATACTTTTTTATACTATAAATTATTCCATTCCATAAATAGCTTTTATTGCTTTAAATATAGTTAAAGTATAAAAAACCACCGAATATTAAAAGTGAGACCCTTAAATCACTAGGATAATCATCATCCACTCTTACCATCATGGCTACAATCAACTACCAACTAGTTACCATAATCATCATTTTAGTCTCAGAGAACATTTTTTAATTTTAGAAAGTATATTAAAGGAACTCTTTTCTTCATCAAACTTCAGTCTATGTGGTATATCTCTATCTCTATTTCATATTTGTAAAGTCAACTAGTTCATATTTATTTATTAAAAGAATCTCTTCGTCAATCATATGACCATGTTGAAATATATTGAATTAACATATTTGCAACTTAATTGAACTATTATAAGTTCTTATTGAAGAAACTTTATTCCCAAGCTATTTATGAAATTTATGGAATTTTAGGGATGAAATGAATGTATATTAAATTTATGACCACGCAAAACTTTTGTTATGAAATTTGAAGTTCCTTTAATTGGTTTTCAAGAAAAAGAGTATTTATCTTTGGCCTTGTAATTGAATTTAATTATTTATGTAGTCTAAGGTAATTTTGTAATTTAGGCCTAAAATCAGAATTTTAGAAAGCATATAAAGTATCTTCAATTGACTAACCCGAAACTATATATATATATATATATATATAAATATATACATATACATATACATATATATTATATATTGATGAGTTTATAAGATTTTTTTGCAGAACTAATTAGGTCCATAAGCTATCTATTATGAGATTACTTAATATATATTTAGTTAATAGACATAAATGATAATCGGTAATTATTTTATCCATAAATGAGTTAATTACACCTTGAAATGTTGTATCTTGATGACTATAGCATGCTGATTAGTTATAAATTCTTAGATTCAGTGATAGATGATTGGTCGTTAGGCACAAATCGAAGTATATATTTCCTTTGTTTTAATTTTTATACATAGGAAATGAGACTCAATCTTTGTATAGCTAATTTAGAAACTATTTTCTTTCACTCTTTTTATTGGCATTGGCAACACATCACGTCATGGCAAGGTAATGTTTCTTCTTAAAATTGAAAATGCAAAAAAAAAAAAAAAAGAAGATTCCACCAAAAACCTTTTCTACAACTATTGAGAAGTATCGATAATAACAAAAGGGTATTTTTGGTAATTTGACTATGCTGGTCAATTTTATATCCTAACGTATTTAGGTAGTTCTTTGTGTAATGATCATGATAAAAAATAATGACAATATGACTAATAGAAATTGGTTGTATAATCAATTTACAATATATAGAAGCAATTACTTTTACTATGTTTGAAGTAGAAAATCAATATCGATACTTTACAAATATAACAGGTGTTGGTAACCATGTTAGATAGTTGATTGAGCTTTAGCCTAAGTAAGTATCCCTAGCTTGGTTGTTATTTGTTATATAATGGTCTAAAATGTTGACTACTCACTTGATTGTTATGTGCAATTATGAGATTCACTTAAGTATATCTTATAACTTAGAGTATTTATATTCTAACTTGATATTGTTCATGAGATATAGCTGTTTAGTATATTAGTTAGTGTGATTCGTATTTATGATAGCATATTGAGATTAATTAAAAATGTAACTTGGCTAAACTTAGTGATGTAACTATGCTTGGTTAATGAGAGCATCTTCTCTTACATGATGATTGATCATATCCATTTATCACTTGGTGAATCTTGAATGGGAATTGAATGAATGATGAGATGATGAGGCTTGTGAATAAGTTGTGATTCCTATATTGTACCATACCTGCAATTGTAATATTTGATTGTTAGGTTGAAAGCTAGGCTTGATTGCCTTATTCATGGTTCTTTCTATTTTAATGCATTTTGTACTTAACGTCGTTATCTTGGAAATGTTATTGGCTAGGTTAATTTGGAACTCAAGTCTGTTAAGTACAACTACTACGCAATCAAGCAATACTCATAAGGTTAATTGTAAAGCATATTAAGAGCTTCTTCTTCTTCTTTGTCTTTAGACATCTTGGATTGCATTTGTTTTCTTGTTGTTTGATGGTGATATTATATACAAGTCTTTACTTTCGAAATTTCGAATTGGGCATTAAACCTATTGAGTTCTTTCATTAAATGCAATTGCTATGTATTTGCCAAGTTGTTTATGGAACAACTTTTTTTTTTTTTAAATTATTATAGAATAGGTTTATAGATTTATGGCAATGTTATATATATATATATATATATTTGTCTTTGTATAATGAGTTCAGCTTAATGTCGAAGGTGCCTCTCCTTTTTATTCATTCTACTTGATATTTTCTTGGTTGTATTGTCTGTTGAGAGGCATGTGTGTGTGGTCTATATATATTATAGATAAGTATGATCATGGGATATATATAAGCTAATGTAAGCGTTTTAATTTCTTTGAAATCTTCATATTCTTTAATAATTTCTTGAATCTTCTCAATTTGTCAATCTCACGTCATCACAAAATTCTAGTGCCACAATTTAAGCTAGACGACTTCGAGTGTGTCCCAACTTGGTGAAGTATTCTTTGATTTGAAAGAATATGGTATGAAGCAAAAGAGGCTAAATTTGAAGTAATAAGTGAAATAATGTGAATATCAGGATTTTCATAATCTATATGATTCGATAAATTAACTTATGTTAGAGTGTTCAAAATAATTTAAAGATATCTACAATTTATGGATGTTATGAAAGAATTATTTAATGATACTTCAATTAGAGTACGTTTTTTTCTATTTTTTTTTTGGCAATAATTTTTGTTTTATCATGCTTCGATGCATTGATTTGGTTTTCTTGAATACATTAGCCTTATCCATAATCACTATTTAATTTTAGCCTTTAAGGTTAGAGTTGCATTTTCATTTATTTAATTTTTTTTGTATTTTTACCAAACTACTATTTTATAGTTCTATATAGAGAATCCAAATTATGATTATTGAATTTAATAATGTTCAGCTTTTTCCACCATTGTTGAAGGTTTCTTTTACATTACATCCATTATCTTGTAAGATCCAAAAACCTAGTTTTGATCATACATTTAGATTTTTTTTTTTTTAATTTTAGTATTTGAAAGATGATTTATTTTTTCAGTAAAAGAATTAACACATGCCATTAAAATATCATAATCACCCAACTACTGGTTCCATTGATGATAATGGATACTTTTAAAGTCTCAAAATTCAGAAGTAGTTAATTTCCTATTTTCAAATTATTTATATGCTATGTATTTAGATTATTTAAGCCTCACCCTCCTTTAGTTTCTATTTTAATTCATTAAAAACTACCACTAAAAAGTACAAAAATGGTAAATTCCTCAAATCTCTCTCTTCCCCTCTTCCACATACATTACATTTCTATTCATGATTGAATGCTTCCATCAAGGCTATGTTATAATGACCGATTTTATTACAAATTTACATTTCTTTTAAAACTATTTTAATTGTCAATTTATGTTTCTAATTGAACACCAATTAATATTGAAGGTCGAAAGGTTTTGTTGATGCATCTAGGGTTTCTTTGGATGTAACTTTTAATTGTGCCACATCTTCTTAAGTTTTCACATTTGTCCAAAAGCAGAGAAAACCTCTAATCACTGCTAAAGGATCTAAACAGGAAATTTTAATAGTATTGCTTCCCTTCACATAAAAGTGGTGTTTTGTTTCCGTATATGTCCCATAAATTTAGCTATTAGTAAACATCGTGTCTAAATGGGAAAATGATTGCATTTAGGAAAAATCAAATGAAAAGAGTTTTATGAACATGATAAAATTACCCAAATATACTTAATATAGAGATAACCAACATTGATGGTAGTACTAAAGATTTAATGTTGATTTAGATTATTTATGGCAATTGAGATGTATAATTAGTGAATCAACATTTAAATAAATTTATAGTTGAAAAAGTTTAATGAGATACAATGCTTCGATAAATTATTGAAGAAATTTGAAGTTAACAAGATGAATGACATACTATTATAGTTTAGTAAAATTGCTCTAAGATAAATGACTTATCATTATCATTTATATAATGTTTTTATTAATTTTTTTGAACATTTTATTTAAAAATTGTTATATATAACTTAGCCAACTTCTTCACGCTAAAATAACGATACCCGACATTGACCACTTGCTTCGTCAGCAAAAGAATAAGGAAACGAGTCAAGTTGGCTTCTAATCTTATATATGAAACAATGTCTTCTAATCTTCTAATCTTATATATTTGTACATTAAACAATGTCTAGTTAATATCGTATATACATATATATATATATAGCAATATACACTTTAGACCACCACGAGACGACAATGATGATAAAGAAAATTAGTTTTTTTTTTTTAATTTATATTATAAAATGTTGTGCAGTTTTAGCGTACCACATTCACATAAGCTCTATATCTAGTAATAATACATGTAATAGGCTATCTTAAAGTATGGTTTGTAGAAATTAATGAAGAGAATAGAAATAAATAGATCTAGGTCACCTATGTTTTAACTTTTAGATAAGAGAATTATATAATTAGTTTTACATTGGTCAATGAGAAATGAAATCGTAATTTCATCTCTCCAAAATATCATTAAAGTTACTTTTATAGCTAATAGTTTTGTAGTTTAGTGGTAACCGGTCTCCCAATAAAATGGATCAAGTTCGAATCTTCGCTCTCCAATTGTAATAAAAAAAAAAAAGTTGCTTTCATACATATAAAATGTAATGAAACCCAAAGTGGCGATTTAATTTGGATTATGTTTCCTACAAAGAATAACAATTCAATATAAATGATTCATCACAGTTGTATTTACACCATTTAATGTGCAATTTATAGTTTTTATTAATAGATATTAAGATTCATATGAAAATTCAATATATGTACATATTTGTGTTTATACAACAATTATACGATATATAATTTTTATTACAATTTATAGTTTTTATTAAGCTATACACGTTTGTAATTTGGTTTTAATAAATCTGACAAGGTTTTGGTGGACGCTTTCTTTGCATTAATTGACTCGGTAGGGCTGAAACCCAGGAAAAAAATTAATGCAAACTAAATATTTTAGGTATTAAAAGAACGTTGATGCAATATTAGCATAACAAAATGTCAATAGGACCAAATTAGTCGCAATTCTAGAATTCCCTAAGAACATCACCGTATAACAAGAGGACAAGTTACAGGGAAAAAAGGGAACAGAAAAAAAAAAAAAAAAGTGGAGCTAGGAAATGTACATTCTTTTGGTGACGCAGGGTTTTAGTCTCGTAATATATAAAATAACTGATAACATAGACCTAGACATACGCTATTTTGTATTTACTATTTTATTTACACCATCGGTACAAACATGCTTTTGTAACTACTTGGCGATGTGTCCTTCATACATCACAAGCTAGGGAGTGTTCGAGCTAATTAGGGAGACCATAGCACAAATATCTGCATGGATTTCGTCTATTAAGAAAAAAAAAAAGTAAAATACAAAAAAAAAAAAAAAAAAATCTTGCTCCAAGCCGTGCATTGTATGCGGAGCATGATGCATTACTGTTCCCACAAATTTTCTTATATTACAGTTGATTTTTTATTGGTAGGTCACACCAGTAACACTGGCAAATAGTTTTTCGCTTTTTTCTATACGCTTTGGCAAAATCAATAGTTACAATACATCATGATACTGATAGAGGCCTGAGACCTTCTAAAAAAAAAAGGGGATACTACAATGAGGATGACTATGGAAATACTGCCAATAACTAAGTTAAAATGTCCCAGATAAGATAGGTCACGAACATCGATAGCAGTCACCCATGTTCCAAATGAAGCGGGCAACCAACAGCAAGAAGATAAGCACAGTGTGACCATAATTTAATGGCAATACAGATCATTCCCACAATCATGCAATATCTAAAAATTGAGAGACACCGCTACCCCAACTTTGTTGTGGAGCATATGCTGGCAACGACAGAACAGTATGTCAGCTAAAGCTAACCCAAAGAAGAGGTCGGTCGCGGCTGTGAGGAATTGCGCAATACGCACTCCAAGTCTACTATTAAATCCTCCAAATATAGCAAACGACAACAAGGTTAACCTTATCAGCCCTATAACATGTATTGAAATAAAGAGATAGAATGCTATATTTTTTAACATTTCAATAGGGCTTAAAATTTGATGTTTAAGCTGCGATTATAACATAGGTTTAAATTGCAGCTTGTCTAATCTTGTGCAGAATGTTTATTCTAGAGTAATTAGTCAAAGATTGGTGTTTATTATGCCTAGAGAAGTAAGCTTTTACATGACTTTTATCTTCATATCATTAATTATATGTTTACAAAATGAAGCTAATTTATTGATGAATTTTTAATATAATAGTTTTTTTTTAAATTGTTAAAATTAATTGTGTTTATAAAATAGGTGAATTTGTTAATTCATATTATCATCATCATCGACTAATATTTAATGGGAGAGAATCAAAGCTTTTATCGCACTATATGTACCACCATCTTAATGACATGAATATAAAATCTTTTATAACAAACATATATTAGTTTTTATTGCTTGAAATTCATGTTGTCAATCTATATTTGTAGCTCTTAACCTCATATTCCCAAATTTTAAGTTCACTTTATCGTGAAAGTATCTAAATAGCATACTTTTAAAAGTTACTAAATTTGTACTTTATTATCTATTACTATAGCTATTTTTCTTATTGAATGCTATTTGAATATTAAATTTTGCCAAAAATGAAACTACAAAAACTTAAGAGAGATGAAAAATTAAATAAAATTTGACCAAAAAATAACAAAGTTAATAAAAATAATTGTTGAGTATGATGATAAAAGGTTTTACTATCATCTTTTTTACATGGCAAGAGCATTATGTATATGTACATGCTCATATATCTCTCAAAGTATTTTTGGAAGAACGAATAGAAAAACGAATACCTATCAAAATCCATTTTAGTCATTTACCAAATCTAGATGAACTAAAACATCTTGAGTGTCTTTGCTATACAGTAGATGTTTTTTTAAGCTCATCAAGTCCTTGATTTTGTTTAATACCTAAGAAAATTCAAGGAAATGATAAAGTGAATGACATTATTATAATTTCTTCTATGGGCCTAAAACCCATTTACACTGAAACCTACTCATATTATCCTTTTATCTAAAATCCTAATGCCTTAAATCCTATCAAAACCCTCTTAGCTTACTTATTTTCTTTCCCTTTCGTCACACTCTTTCCTCCCAACTAAAAGAAGCTTATAAAACTTCATATACTCAAGAAAAACCTATTTTTAAGCTCCTGCAAGGGTAAGATAACATTCTAGTCTCTTTTTCTAATGAGAAATCTTCATTTTGATGGAGAATTTTAGCATTTCTTTACTAATCTGAATTTAAATGTTTACTTTATAGCTTTTCCCCTTTGGTTTGATTTGTGTTTAAGATCCAAAGCTTGGTTTCATTCATTTCAAGTAAGTATCATTCAATCTTACTTCTTATTCTTTAGTTTAAAGTTAGCGTTCTTAAAACCATTGGTGGGATGATGATTAAGTAAGTATTTGAGTTGAAATTTGCGGTTTTGATATATTACTACTTGAGGTTGGGTTGAAGTTTGAGAGGGGAAAAGTAGGAATTGAGAGCTTTTTGAAGGAAGAACAGTTGCTTAGATGTTGTTGGAAGGGATACAACCAGCGAAACAATCATGTTGCTGATTATGTCCAGTAATGGGAAAATTTAACTAGAAAGTGATGCAACCAGATGACACAACCATGTTGAGTTAAAACTTCATGTAAAACTTTTTCTTGTTGTTCTTTTTAACCAAACTTAATAAAACCTTTTCATGACCTTAATATTTGATTCTAACTAACTCTCTTTTGTAAAAACAATTAGATTTTGACATAACCAAGCGACATGGTCACATCGCCAACTATGTCGAGCTAGAAACTTTATGTGAAACTTGTTCTTATTGTTTTTCTTAACTAAACTAGTGAAACATTTTCCTAACATTAATATTGAGTTCCACATAGCCTTCTTTTATAAAAGTTTCAACTTTTACCTAGAATTTTCAAGTTCTTTAAGCTTAAAGCATTTTTACTAGTTTTAAACATTTTTTACTCCCAAATGTCATTTTAACTAATTTTAACGAACTTTACCTTACTTTACCACTCCAATACAATAATTAGTATATTTCAAACTATACTCCATCTAAATTTCCTTACTACTCCAAGCTTATAATTCTTCTTTCAAATGTTTTCTTCAATTTATTCTTAATTAAAGTTTCAAACTTTACCTTCAATCTCATTTGTAGTGCCCTTAGGAGTTAGGATTGAGTTTAGAAGATTGTAAACAAAGTTAAGTTAGGAGTTTTAATTTAGAAGCTTTATGTTGAATTGGGTTTATGGTGGATTAAGAGAGGCTTGTTGTTAGAATTGCTATGTTCTTGATTTAGGTTCCTTGTTGAGTACGGTATGGATCTTGAGATTGAATCTGGACTTGTAAGCTTAGTTTAGACTATAAGTTAGACTTGGGCTTTGAAATTAGTTTTGGCTTGACTTTCCAATTACATGGTGCTTGGTTGTTTATTTGTGCTTATCAGGACTTAGTAAGCAAACCAGACTAATTCATACTTTGCTTAATTAAATTTGGTTGCTGGTTGTGCTTAACCTACTCACTCTAGAAGCCTGTAATAATAAATCCCTAAATGAGCAACTATTGACCATATGTGAGATTTCCTTAAGGGACTAGTATATGGAACGATGCAGCTAGAATCTTAGGATTCAAGAACTCTATATTCTAGCTGTATAGGATTTAAAGAAAGACGTATATTCATGTCTACCTATGTATGTGCATAAAGAACAAGGTGTGGTGGTGTCATGAGTACTCATTTGTTGGTTGTTAGCCTAAATTAAAGACAATTAATTTATTGTTTGCTTTGTACTTAGAGTAATTGTATTTTATGAATGTATATAACTTAGTTTGACATCCATGTGTGCTTGTGCATCACGTACTAGGTTTTAACTCATTCTTTTTTTTTTATAACTATAGGTATTAAGCTGAAGCTGTTTCTTACTTTGTGATTGGGACTTCTAGTAACAAGTCAAATTTGAGAAGTATTTACAATTCTGTATCTTTGACTTATGGATGATTGGTGGAGCTAAATGTCAATATGTGGTCCCTTTGTTAGGCCTATTTTTGTATAAGATGAGAGTATTGTCTTAGAGTATGATTGTTTGATTATTATGGAAATGACTTGCCTATGAGTTGTTTCGGTTGTTATAGTTTGTCTAAATTATGGAAGTTTGTTTTGTTGCACTGATGGCAGCTACTAAAGATGATTTTAGCGGTTGTAGTTAGTTTTAGAGCCTTAATGTATTATTAAAAAACTAAAGACACGTGATAGGTTGTGGTGCCCTTTGGTTATGAGGCATTACGTTTTGGCCATGTAAATTTTACTAGGAGAGAATGCAAGATAGAAATAAATGAAAAGAAACTTTACTAGAATATAATTGAAAGAGAAAAGTGAGAACAAACCTTAGGGTAATAGGGGCCAATAAACTTAATCTAGGAAAAATGAAGCAATGGAAAAAGAAAAGACATGGAGTATGAATGAAATTAAAAATAAAGGAAAAACAAAAGAAAGGAGAAAGAGGGAAAAGAAGAAGTAAAGGTGTGGTGGGGGAGTAGAGGGAGGGGTAGGGGGTGAGGGGGGAGGAGAGAGAAAGAGAGAGAAAAGAAATGAAAAAATTCTTGTCATGGTTAATTTTACCGTATCCTATTATATTTGGTAAGTCACCTAAACTCAAAATTGTTATTATGGCACTAAACTTCATTCCATTGTAAAGAATTCAAAATGAGGCACCCCGTTCTCCATGATGTAAGATTTTATTTTATTTTTATTAATTCTCCCTACTATTTCCTAAGTCAAGGATAAGGTTATCTTAGAGAAAAAACAATTAACTAATGTCACAACCTATAGGGTAGGCTAATTGTGGCACTATGCTGTGTATTGTACAAAGATCCTCAATCAACAACCTCTATTAATCAAGAACTTACCCTTCAACATATAAGGTTACTATTACATGCTAGAACAATCCATCGATGGGGCAAAATTAAAGTGATAACGAAGCAATTAATACTAAATAGCAATTCAATAATTGATTATAACCATAGCTTAGGAAGTAAATGTTTCCACATAAGTCTACAAACCATCAACCATAATAATGTCTAAATAGTAGTCTAAGTAAAGCTATTGATCGCATGACATACAAATGTCATAAGTCTAACTAAACATAAATATCTTCTCAGTAATCTCAACCATTCCTTCTCATAAGCCTAAACTTTCCCAACACTAACTTAAGGCAAACTTTACCCTTGGACGAGCCATTAATCTACCTTCGCTAGGGAAATCTATAGCGAGTAAGCTAACTTACTTAGTGAGAAAACTACTCAAATCATATCATACAAAAAAGATCAAGCAAGTTATATCATTCAAACATATAAATGTAGACAACCATATGCCAAGCAATTATATACAGATAACTAGTCCCATATATAGCTCAAATTTAATGTCTTCAAAAGTCAGGGTTAGAGATTTTTAAATCATTAGATCTAGGTTCCAATCACTTAGATTTCTAACCATTTATGATATTTATGTTTTTATTTCCTATTATTATCTTATCATTCATTTCATAAGTGTTTAACCCTAACTCCAAGTGAGGTCATAAGTGGCACATGCAATCCAACTCACCCCTAAGTAAAGCTTTTATGACATGACTCTTAGTTGTATAGTTAGTATCTCTAAGGGCCTAATAAGCTTATAAGCTAAAGTGAGGTACTTTTTGTACAAGTGTACTATACAAGTAGAACTTTCATAACATAAGTTTCAAAACAAAATTTATGCAACCCCCATAAAGACCCCTCTTTACCTCCATACAATGTGACAATCAATAATATAATGCAATGTTGTGTCCATACATGTCCATTCAATTAGTAGGCCCATCATAATTAGGACTAATTCATTAAGTGGCCAAGCAATACCATAGACACTCTAAATAGATATTACAATAAGATATAACACACGATTACGTTTTCTTATAATTAGAGTGTCTTGGCATACGATTAAGCATTATTACACACATGCGTGACTTATATACCCCATACATCCAATTTAATTATCTTGAATTAAATATGTTACTAAAATATATGCTTTTCCATTCAATTTCTTGTTGATTATGCTCTTTCCTAAAGAATTTGATATTTCTTTTAAGGAGATGCTAGCTGGGTTTGACAAAAAAATAGGAATAGAGAGAGGGAGAGAGTAGAAGGTTAATCAATAATCCTTGCTATTTATGTGACCTTGTTATATATGTACATATATCATATGCTATTTCTAGCACTTTTTGTTAACGATTTTCTAGTGTTTGTTGTGTTTAATTTCCTAAGATAGCTAAGGTTCTAGGACGGCAGAGATGTTGGGCGTTTGGAGAATTTTTGTTCTTAAATGAGTTTTCCTAAAGTTGATTTTTATGTTGGTGTAGACAATCCATTTTTGCCCTCCTTTTATTTTTTAATTTTTTTAGGATAGCGAAAAGAGTCCTAATTTGGAGAAAAAAAATAAAAGATAAAATAAGAAATCTAGAAAAAAATACAAAAAATGGAAAATTTAGGAAAAAGCATAAAAAATAAGAAAACTTAAAAAAAATGGAAAATTCACAAAAAATATGAAAAATTTAATTTAGAAAATTGAAAAATAGAGGATTTAAGAAATTTAAAATAATAAATATTTTAGATAATTTAATAGGATATATATTTTTAACTTAGATAAAAATAAGGAGAGGGTCATTGGGCTTGGGCTTAGATTTGAATCTAGCCCAAGCTGACCTTGTTCATTTGTGCAATTTAATATGACATAAGCCAACGACTTAACAGATAAGCACTTGAACTTATATTTGGGTTTGGCTTAGAGATCAAGAATTTGAATCTCATTAGAGGCATGAAATGCCTCTTATTTTTTTCCTTCACATACAAGAACAAGCTTAACAAAATTCATTGTTGGTTAAACTTACGAAATTTAAGCCATTTACATTAAATGGATTCAATTCCTAGATTTTCCATTTTAGGGGTGGGGGAAGAAATAATAAAAAATAACACAGCACATACTGAGGGAGGGCATTTCCAACATATCTCTTTGGCTAGCTCCATTTTTTTTTTCTCTCTCTTATGCTAATAAAGTAACAACAAACCCTATCCTTACCCAACTCACAACTGAGCACACCATCAACGCTTTACCATGCCACGCTCTAGTGTAGCAACCTTTACTACAACACTGTGTTGCAACGATCCCCTGTTCATATACACACAGCTGTACTAACCAAACTCCAATTGCAACCCAATACAATGACCCTCTATCAACCAACAACCTTATGTTCGACTACTCACACACATGGCCCCATCTCCTTTGTCACATAAACCCCCACACACAAAACACCACACACCTACTGCACTATCCCTCTCTCTCGACCCTTACCTCTGATCTCTAACATCATTGTACCCCAACCAACGACCCATAATAGCAGCAATAAGCCACCACTGCTGTAACTTCACCACGGCCACTATACCCTCATCAACCTTCAAAACTTAAACCACCCAACAACAACTTAATCTAACCCTTACAAACAACAAGCATACACACTAAGCCACTCGCCCACCACTATTGAATTTTCTCTCCCTCTACGATCTCTCTCATCAGACCTTTTTCCTTTGACCATCCCTTTCTCTTGACCCTCACCTACACTACCCAGTCACATGCCACTCTCACATATAAAACACTTCCCATCACTATTGTTGTCACGTGACTCACCGTACGCTCGACGTTAGTAGCCAACAACCGTTGCATACTAACGTTAGCCCCAACCAAACTAAGCCACTTCTTCACTATACTCTAATGACACTACAACCCATTACACAGACGACGCTGTTGCTCTTACCTAACTTGAACCACCTTCTCCTTGACCATCCTAACATGCCCAAGCACAGTCATATAATCCTAACCACAACCTAGATTCGCGATGCTTATAGCTTCCATCCTCACATAACAACGCTTTACCCCCATCCCAAACATTAGCTAATATCCATACTACACAACAAGATCTAATACACATCACATGCCCAACTCCTTGATCATCTCTCTTTCTCTTTGAACTGCTCTGATAAGTGAGCCAACAACATAAGAATAGTCCCCAACCTTCTTCTCTTGCACGAACACACAATCAAAACACCAATTTCTTGATCGTAATAATAGCACACATAGATCCATCCCTAGCATCGCAACCCTAGTCATACACCTAAACACGGCTGATTAACAACTAGTGCCACCCTCTCAACTCCAATGACTGCCCAAATGGCCACCAAATGCAATAGCATTTGAAAAATACTCCCTAATCCTAATAAAAAAAAATACATGAAATCGTGTTGCCCTACGTGAAATTCCCAAAAACACTTACGATTTGTTGATTTCTCCTTTAAGCTATGCATGTGCGTGTCATGTGCTCGGGTTGGACAACTGAAGTCTGACTTGACCGTACTTCATTCGAACCTGGATTCTACCAACCCATAACCAACATACAACATTTGGTTCGATCCAATTTCCTAATTAGGCTTTTTAAAAAATATTTTTTGTATTATTTATTATTTCAATCGTAAATGTAAATGTAAAACAAAAATGAAAAGAGACAAAAAAGAAGTGAAGAGAAAAAAAAAAAAAAGAGAAGAAGAAAAAAAGAAAAAAATCTTTGTTTCATTTTATTTATTTTTACATTTTAGTCAAGATGGTAATAAACAACTAGAAAAAATAATAATGAAATAGAAAATAAAAATAAATTAATAACAAAGTTTTCTTATCATTTAGAAAGGTTAATTTTTCAAATAAATAAAAATAAATTAACTCACTTTCAAAATTAATACTTCTTTAAAGCTTTCAAGAATAAAACCCTGATTAGGACTCTTTAGAAAATTTTTCTTTAATAAATTAAACTGGATAAAAAAGTAAACCCGATATTTTTCAAAAATTAAAATCAACTAACTTACTAATGTTTTCTAAAAAAAAACATGTACGTTTGATCTTGAATAGCAGATACATAAATACTTACGAGGTAACAATAAAAAATGAAGAAAAACCCTTTTTCCATTTTAAGCTTAAATAATTCAAATTAGTTTAATTCGTTAACCAATGATTAAAGTTCATTTTTATAGGATAGTTTACAAGGTAGTTTTAAGAAATTAAGTTTAAAATTGAAAAATTAATGGTACAATTTAATAATCAATATGTTAGTAGTCGTTTCCATTAAATTGTTCATCATACAAAACAAATAACTAGCCATCAAATCTTTATCTTACTCATTATCTCACATAAATCATGATATTGGAAAAACATCAAGCAGTAATTCGACATTTTCTTAAACAATATCAATTATAGTACTCATCAAACCACAAACTTATCCCTTTTGCAATAATAATGGCTTCTAGAAAGAGCATTGTATGGATCTTCTCAATTGCTATGGTGCTCTTAAGCATCAATGTGAGTTTAGCAGTATGATGTTTGTTGGGTATGACACTACCCATTGCCGACACAGTAACCTTCGACCCCCACAAAAAACTATGCCTATGCCTATGCCTATGCCTGCAAGCGCGCTACCTCCGCTGCCAAGATACCCCAGGATCATTTTGCCATCACTCCCGAAAATGCCTACAATGTCACGTGGCTCCAAAAGGTCACATTGCCTCCATTTCCAAGGATGCCTTCTCTCCTTAATATTCCAGCCAGTAACCTTTCCACTCTGCTCCCCCAGCCATCACCGGTTCTTGAGGATTGTGTTATATCACCACTCATTTGAGAGTTTTCTAGTGGTCAATGTGCGGTCTGTTCGTTTAGGCATCTTGTAGTTTCGGGTTGTTACTCTTTTGTATGGTTGGGATTGCCGTACAAGATTGTATGAAGCCATTATTATGTTATAGATTTTTTATACTAAATTTTAATGTGGGGGTAGAGACATTATTTGCCTAATTACTCCAAAGATATTTAACGGTGATTGCTTTATACTAGTCACCATTGATTACTTTGGTAAAAAGGTTGAAGTCTCATCTTGTTCGAATGTTACATTAAAAGGGCAATGGTTAAGTTCATCAAAAGAAAAATTTTTATTTGATATAGAGCTTTAAAAACAATCATCACTGACAATAACACAAATTTTAACAATAAGTTCATAAGGCCCATTTATAACTTTTGAGGTTATTTTCCCATTCATTAAAATTTAGATGAATTATTTATAATATTTGAAAGTTTAATGGGATATCTCTACACCTAATTTAAAGTTTAAGAGGGTAATTTGCATCTCTTATTTTTAATGGAATATTGGTTTTTTGGATCAATAGAGAAACACATACATTATAAAAAAAAATATTTAGTATTATGTACTATAATAATTAAAATATGAGATCTATTTTGTTTTTTAATTGATCTCAGCCTAACCTCTTGATCCTTTACCATCTCATGTTTTATGAACCTTTGAGTTGAGTTTGACAACATTGTAAATATTCATTTGGAAAATTTTATTTATTTCCTTCCATTTATTTTTACCACGCATTTCTTCAGTGACCAATATGCACAAATGTAATATCCATGACTAGAAGCGTTGCATTGACGTTAATTTTTTTTTTTATATATTTTTAATACAGTTCTACTTGGTGTGCAATCAATTTAGCTTTAGTGACTTCTAAATGTAATATGATGTACTATTCTATTACAACTATTTATACTTTTAAGATATTTACTATGCACATAGCATAATGTAGATATGTTTATAGCTATCTAATACATATAATGTACATTTACGAACACAAAGCAAAAAAATATGTTCATAATTCATAGAATTATACATGGAATAGAAAGTTAGCATATGATAAAATAGTTGTTTTTTACAACTATTTTGTAATTTTTATTTGTTGAATGAATTTTATTTATTATTGTTACCTTTCTCTATTAATAGCTATGTTACTTTTGAAGTTTATCTAGTGTTAGGATATATCCCAAATCGACAAGTTTAGAATAAATTTTAATCCATTAGTGACAATTAGTAGTTATAAAAACTTAATTAAGTTGTAAAGAAAGGGAAGATATCTCATAATCTTAGTATATTAAAGACAATATTAACCATTTGTTTTGGAAAGAAAAAATTTCCTTATATAAAACTTTGACTTTAGTCTTCTTGAACTATTAAACGGTTCTATATCTTAAATCATAATATCATAATATCATTAATCAACCATTAAACTTCCTAAACCCTTACTTTTTCATTAAAAAAGGCTCTTATTTTGAATGGCTATACGATCATTTAATTTATAAGATGTTTATATTTTTATTTTGTCATTTTGATCATTTTGTTGTTAAACGTTATCTCCTTTCATTTATATATTATGTAAAAGTTGATACTTATCAAGGGTGTGCCAATGTTTGAATGACTTTTTGCAATTTTTCAATTACTTAATACGTGCATACATTTTTGTTTCACATTATATGAATATAAAAAAGACTTAGTCAACATATAATATCTATTCATATAATAAACAATAGTGATAAGAACATTTCCACTATACATTGTTAAAATATCAAAGGTGATATTGTTTAAATAATCTATTATTTCTTTTAATATATCTATATTATTAAAACTCTAAGGGATTTAAGTAATAGCCACTTACATTTGCATTAAAGTTAATTATTTACCTTATACCTAATATTATTTAATAAAAAAATTTAACATTAAAATAATCTGTAAAATTTATAAAAAATGAATAAATATGCTACTTTCCTTTTTTCTTTTTCCTCCCAATCCTTCCTTGGCACTGCTACGTAGTCCACATTCCATGCATAAACTGCCCATGTTTGGTACGGTCACCGACATGCATTTTTACTGTTTTCTTTTTGTTTTTATTTTCCAAAGGAAAATTATCGTAGAAGTAACATGGCATTATGTTGAGAAATTTTACATTCTTTGTTAATTATATATAGCATAAAGATGTATGTAATAATGATTTTTGAATAAAGGAATTATATTCAAATAATAAGAAATTTATTTATTTTTATTAGGATAATTTTTTTCTTGTGAAGTTTCCATATGTGATTGTTGCTAGTGTGTGTTTTTTCTTATCCTCTCTACTATGTTAATTGTGGTTTGTTTGGGTCAGCATGCTAATCGTGGCTAATTAAGACCCCTTTGATTTAAATAATATAGATATTAATAAGAGGTAGTAAAACTATACAAGAAAAGAAAAAAAAAAAAGAGAGAGATGTTTCTTTTGTAGGATTGTACTATATTATAAGTTATATGTATTTTTGCGAGTCTTAGATATTGCTTTTATAAATAAATTATGTATTTTTTTTTCTTTTCCACTTTCCATGATTATTAGTATTAGGTAATCAATCATTGTTCAACATGTACGCCTCATTCTTCATTGAGGGAATAAAAAGGAAAATCGTTATTTTTATAATTATTTCTATATGTAATTGATTTATTTTATTCCTTACAATCATTTATCATTTTTTAGCTCCCTAGACTTAAAAGCACAACTCCGTGCAATTGGCAAGAAATTACACCAGTCATCATTGGTTTTCAATGAAGAGAAGGTGATAAAAGGAGGGTGGAGTGGTTAGTATAGAAGGCAATAAAGGGAGACTTCCATTCGGAAGTAGCCGAATCATAAATGCACACGGTAAATTGATTTGGTTTATTTTTAATTTTGAAAAACAAATAAGCAGAGATAAAAATGATAGATACGCATAAAAAAAAGGGAGAAAAAAAGTTCTATTTTTCTCTTTTCTTCAACAATAGCAATCGAGTACCTTTTACTTTAGCAATATAAATAGTATTGATGTGACATAAAAACAGGAACCACTCAGTTTATGTGCAAAAAACTCCTAGACTGAATCTTCAGTTTACTTTTGATCATCTTGAGCGGGACCCTCCATGGTACTTGAGACGTTTCAGTCAATATATCTGTCAATTGCTCTTCACTTCCGCAATACTTCAAATCAATGACTCCATCATTGCTAAGGTCTCTTAAAAAATAATATTTCACATCAAGTGAAGCAGCTAGTTGTTCACGAGCACAACGAGTCATTTGACTAATCGGGGTGTCTTCATATGGTGGTAAGCCGACCCATGTCAGGATACATAAAGCTAATATAATACCTGGCATCGTGTATATCTGTGCCTGCATGTTTTTGTCCCAGTTATCATCAAAACGATGCAGCATGGACATTAAATTCAGAAACCTTGTATTGCTGTTCCTCTGTGGTTGTTTAGTGTTGTTTCCGAGCTGTACTAATCCTGCTGTATGAATCGATTGTCTGATTAAAATGCTTTTAGTATCTTTGGCGGGGAAACACTTCTCTGATATTTCCAAGGGATTAAACCCCATCTTGTTGATCTTGTTGAGTACATCCCTTCTAACTGCTTATAGTGTAAGTAGATATTCTACTATCTGCATATGGAGGAAAAAAAATTATATTGTAACGTATGATGTTATTAACAATCTTTACCGGCATGGATGCCATTTTCCTTGGGCTATCTGGCTACTTGGGGTTGTGGACTTCGAGGATGAAGCTAGCTAAATCAGCAATGTTTGCAAATCATGTGATATTCTCTGCATTTGTCCTGTTCTAATACAGAAGAATATTAACAGGACAAGGATCACAGAAAAGCCAGTGGCCAAATTGTTGGATGTTGAAAGGGCCGTTAAAGTGAAAAGGGACTTGGCTTCTAGTGTCATGTTTTGTAAATCAGCGGTGTCATATAATCTGCATTTGGTAGTGGTTAAATTTACACCATGTCACGTGCAATATGGATTGATAACGTAAAAGATAAATGTAACAAGTTTTACATACCTCATCTCGATCCCATTTGGGGATAAAAATGCAGTTATAGTGGGATATTGCCGAGTATATGCTCTACATTAAGATAAAAAAAAAAGCCCTAGTTTGTTGTTGGAATTGGGCATAGTCATGTAACTACTTGTGGCTAATATAAGAGCCCTCATGCAACTACTCGTGGCTAATATAAGAGCCCTCATAAGTATTATTGAGAATGATGTACCAAAAATAAGGGTATCAAGAGGAGTTTTTGATAAGCTTAGAAAAGGAGAGGAGAAAAGATTTTGCACATTGTTCCAACAAGACTATGTATATATAAGGAAGATTATAACAAACAAATCCAATCCAACAAACAAATCCAATTTGATGAGATCTTTTCTCTTAGATATACAACAAACAAATCTAATCTGGTGAGATCTTTTCTCTTATATATGGGGTTGAAGATTAGTTTTGGTTGAACTCTCATGAAAAGAAATATTTATACGTCCTATGGATTATGTTGAAGATTTTGTAATTTATTGCAACTAAATTTATGTGTTTATCAACAAAATCACAACAAACTTATACTCTCCATGAGATATGCATTGTCTCCATTGGCTTTTTGTATAATATTCGAGTTGAATAATAATTTAGTAAAAAATTGTATAGTTATATGTAGGAGTAAGTCTAAAATTTTTTCACATTGAAGGATAATATGTTAATTATAAGTATATATTAATTATTAATTTATAAACAAGTTGGACATAATATGCTTTATTAGAGTGAGTGGACATAATTAATTATCAAAATTAGTGCGTTACTTAATTGTAAAACAAATACATTGTAAACCTTTGAAAATCGATAGTCTGAACCTTAATTTAAATCCGAATGTTTTAAACTGTGTAATAAATCGATAAGACTAGTAATAATAAAAGATTATAAAATTTAATAAATCGAATATAACATCGATAATAAAACCCTAAAAATTGATCGAAAACCTTAAATCGCATACTAAAACTCTAAAACTGATTTATGTACTATTAATCAAAATTGGATCCGAATTTGATCAAAACCCTAAAACTATAACTATAAGCCTATAAAATAGTTAAATATTACTCAATAGTGATATAATTATAGTCAATTGTAATTATCGACTAAATCACTTATTCGCATAAAATTTTAAAGAAATCGCTACAATAACTTGTAAAAATTATAATTGTAATAGGTACCAATTAAATTAATAAATTTTCACAAAATTTCAAAATTAATTTATGATGAGTATTATTATAATTTGTATGTTTAGAAAAATTACATATATTTATTTTTAATTTTTATTTTCTTCCTTTTTCTTTCTTTCTTTTTCTCTTTTCTTTCTTTTCTTCTTTCTCCTTGGCTGCCATGTCCTGAAACCAAAAGAATAAAAATCGGATTGAGCAACCTACGTGAAGAATTAGAAAATACAAGTGTTGCAATTAGGAGAAGCAAATTAAATATAATTAGATTAGGTTATCTTTTCTCCAGAAATGCTTAAATCAAATGGATTTGTGTAAGATATATATATATAATCATTCCAATCGAAAGTGAAGGTCTGGAATGTGAAAATAAAAGAAGAAAAATCTAGAGAAAAATACAAAGAATTCAAACCAAAAAGAAGAAGAAAAAATTCTGGGAACATAAAACACCAAACCGTGAAAAGGAAGAAGAAGAAGGAAGAAAAAAAGAAGAAAAAAAAATAAAAAATAATAGGTAAGTAAAATTATTTTTGTAGTATATATGCATATTATATGGTATGTACATGTATATATGTAGTATTTGTATTGTATTTTAGTAAATATTACATTACCAATACATGTATATATAAGTAATTAGATTAAAATATATATGTATGTATAAAGATATGTATGTAGACATGTATGTACATAGGTATAATATACGGTAGGTATATGTAGTATGTATCCATAAGACTACATATAATACGTATTAAGTATTTTTACAAAATAAATAAATAAATAAATATATATGTGTACACGTGAAATAATTATCTATGTATATATGTATACAAACTTTATTTTCATATGTATATATCTATAGAAGAATATTATGTAGTCATAAGTATATATGTAGGTATATATTCCTATATGTAGTTATATATTCATATATACATATATCTACATATGGCATATATATATAACATAGAATATATGTATAATATATAGTATATATATGTAGTATATTGAGTATAACATATAGTGTATGTATAACATATAGTATATATATTATATACCGAATATTAAGTAAGTAGTATATATAATATAATAATATCTACTAACTAAAATAAATTTATAATTATGTAAGGAGTAGTTATATATATATATATATATATTACCATAAATTAGGAATTACTCATTAAAGTAAATTATAAAATTTATCAAATATAGTATAAGTCTATATATATATATATGTGTGTGTGTGTGTGTGTGTGTATATCATGAAATATAAATGAGTAATAAGAAAATAATGAATAATAAAAATAATAGCAATAATAATAATAATAATTGTAATAAGACTAAAATCTCAAAAATAGGAAAAGTATGCTTAAAATAATAAAAATATCAATTATATGATTTAAATAATTATTAAATCATAAATATATTAAGAAAAAGCTAAAATTAATATTTTATAATTTTTAAACTAAAATAATAAATTTTGTGATATTTTTATATCACAATTCAAACTACGAGTCATAACGTCCAAAACAGACCTCGTTCCAAGAAAATGCACTCGAAAACGATTAAAATGGACTATAAGTTTATAACAATCTGAGTTAAAACGAAAAAGTTATACACGATTTAATAAAAAGCTCGAATTGATAATTTCGCGTAACTAGGTGAAGTAAACCTTATAAATTATGATACTAGTTTAGTTTTAAATTCCCAAACTTACAAATTTTTATTATTCTCAAGTGATTTTGATATTACCCTAGGCTGTCATCAAATTACTACGACCCTTGAATCGACTATAGCTGAGTGAGTTTTTCTTTATGATTTCATACTTGTTCGTGTTTATAGTTAGTAAATATAAGTTATGATTGATAAATGAATGTATATGGGGTTGGGTTATACTTGTGTATGATAATTGGTTGATAATGGTGAATTTACTTTAAATTACCTTAATGTATTGATTGTTGCGTAGTAAATTCACTAGGAATTGATTGTTTGTGACTTAAAATGATCACTGAATAATAAGACCTAATTTTACTTGACTAAAACAAGTTAACTTGAAACATGCATAATCATTCACCGCATAATTAATTCCAGTAATCTCATTACACGAAGGTAACGAGAGGCCATACTTGGGTTGATTATTGATTGTTATAGATTTCGTATGGTGTACACGTACGATATGACCTTACCCTAGCTCATGAGATTACTAAGCATTGGAGGCGCCAACTACCTAACTAAGGGTCGAGTCCAGAGGCCTTCGTTTAAGGGTGAGTGAGGGTTATGTGAACCTACTCACAATCATATGTAGAACTCATTTTAATAAAATTAATAATGGATATACCATTACATTTTAAATACGAAACACGAAGTTTCGTTATGAGATAAGTTCTAATATGATACCTGGATCTGACTGTGCCGATGTATCTCCAACCCTCACTTCAGAGGGCGTTAAATCTGAGTTACATGCTATACCCGATCACCTGCATGTATTTGTTTGGCATACTAATTGTCATACATTCATTTGATCGAATTTAATTATTGTATAACTTGATTGCTGTATGGTTAAGGAAATTATTTCACTAAGCTAGTTAGCTTATACCTTTGTAGTCTTCTTTCATAGGCCAAGTTATTTGTGGAGTCAGGCTGTCACATGCCCAAGGTTAGTGTTCTACACGAGGTCAATGTGGGAGCTGACGTAATCAAAGAGTATTTATGATAGTTTATAGAGCTGAATATGTAATCGAGTGATACTAATTTAACTCAAGACATGTTTTAGACTTCTTATTTGTAAATTCTTATATAAATAGACTATGTGTTATATTTCTATAGTTTATTATTTATCATGAAATAATATTACTTATGCTTGCGCACTCTTGGTAGTTAGTTGTAGCTGTAGCCTTATGTATCATATAAAAGGGTTGTCGATTGTAAGGGAATTCAATCTGCAATCTTTTGTACGGTATACGGCGACTGCCATGATTAGCCCCCCTCAAGTCATAACAAAGAGGAAGAGAACACTTATGTCACCCCTATAGGGGCTTCACATCTACTAGTCGTATGACCTTGGTTATTCGACTAATGTGTTACTCACGATGAATATAAGAATACATATGCCTTTGTTAAGGATGGAAAAAAGATTGTGTTGTAGCCCATGACTTCATCCTAAGTAAATGAGACCCATAATTAGCTCACTTGAGCTAGTAAGAAGAAAACCTTAATGATGAGCTGGGGAGAGCTTCAAGCTACTAAGAAACTTGATGAGCCTATGTTCCTATTGGTTAGAAGATTGTTGGAAGTAAGAGATTTAGAGGATGTTCCTAATGTGATCCAAAGCTTGTTAAATGAGTTCTCCAATCTGTTCCTTGAAGAATTTCCTAAAAGACTGCCTTAAGTCTGAGGCACAGAGTACTGTATTGATCTACAGCTAGGCACCGCCCTATCAAACCGACCTGTATACAGAATGAACCCTAAGCAAGTTGCCGAGCTAAAGAGACAAGTGGATAAACTCATGGAGCGAGGATATGTGAGGGAGAGCATGAGCCCTTGTGTAATACCATCTTTGCTTGTCCTGAAGAAAGATAGTTCATGGTGTATGTGCATCAACAACCGAGTAATCAATCGAATTACTGTGAAATATAGATATCCAATACTGAGGCTCGACGACATGCTGGATGAACTCCATGGTGCCAAAATGTTTTCGAAGATTAATCTATGAATTAGTTACCAGCAAATTCGTATGAGACTAGATGATGAGTAAAAGACTGCCTTTAAGACTAAGCATAGACTCTATGAATATTTGGTTATGCTATTTGGACATATTAATGCACCGAGCACATTTATAAGGTTAATGAACTACATAATGTACCCCCTGATTAGAAGATGTGTGGTCATGTACTTTGATGACATACTGATATACAATGCTAAGCTAAACAACCATGTTCAACATCTTTACGAAATATTTGACATTTTACGGATTGAGAAGTTATATAAGAATGTGAAGAAGTATACGTTCTGGCAAGATGAAGTGATTTTCTTAGGGTTTGTCGTGTCAGGGGAAGGAATCCGAGTAGATGAAGAGAAGATTTGAGCCGTTCTAAAGTGGTCGACACCGAAGAATGTCACTAAGGTCTAAAGTTTGCATGGCTTAGCTTCTTCTATAGGTAGTTTATCAAGAACTCCAGTATCATAGTTGCCCCCTTAACTAAGCTAACAAAGAAGAGTGAAGGATTTAGATAGAATGATTGAGTTGAGTAGAGCTTTAGAGAAATCAAAGAGAAGTGCACCTCGATGCCTGTCCTATTATTACCAAATTTGATAAGCCCTTCGAATTGGTATGTGATGCATCGGGAATTAGAATTAATGCTATCCTGATGTAAGAGCAAAGACCTGCTGCCTACCATAGTAAAAAGCTTAGTGGTGCTGCCCTAAAATATCTTATGCACAAAAAAGAGTTATACTCTCTTTACTAAGCCCTTATTGTCTAGTAATGCTATTTGCTACCACGAGACTTTGTTATTTATACAAACCATGAGTCTTTGAAATATCTTGAGAGTCGGAACAAACTCTTAAAGAGACAAGCCAAGTGGTTGAAGTTTATGGAAGGGTTCTCATATGTCATCCAACATAAGAAGGGAAGCGCAAATGTGGTTGCTGATGCTTTGTCACGACGGCAAACCTTACTGACCACTTTGTAAACAAAATTATTAGGATTCTCACTCATTATTGGATAGTACACTCATGATCCTCATTTTGGTCCTATGATAAAGCAGCATAGGGATGGAGTTGCTATTAAGGGATATTATTTTAAGGAAGGTTATCTATTTAGGGATTGAGGGCTATGTATACTAAGCTGCTTCATAAGTGAGCTGTTAGTCAAGGAAGCTCATAGTAGTAGATTATCTGGTCATTTCAAAGAGAATAAAACAACCAATTTATTGAAAGAAAACTTTTCCTAGTTCTAGTTTGGCCAAGGATGTCCATAAAGTGGTTGGTAGTTGTAAGGTATGCAAGCGAGCTAAGGGGAAGAGGGAACCCTATAGAGAATACATTCCCTTGCCGATGCCAACTTTACCTTAGGCCAACCTCAGCATGGACTTTGTCCTAGATTTGCCTAAGACATCTAATGGAAAAGATTTTATATTTGTTGTAGTGGACCGCTTCAGCAAGATAGCGTACTTTATTTCATACCATCGAACTAACAATACTTTATACATTGCTAATTTGTTTCTATAGGAAGTTGTCCGACTACATGGACTAACAAAGACTATTGTTTTAGATCATGACACAAAATTCTTAAGCTATTTTTGGAAGACTCTTTAGAGAAAACTTAACACTAAACTTGTATTAAACTCTAGTAGCTACCCTCAAATTGTTAGCCAGATTGAAGTGGTGAATAGGATTCTAGGTAATTTACTCAAAGTTGTCGTGGGAAAGAACCTGAGGGATTAGAATCTGTGCCTATCAGTTATGGAGTTCGCATGCAACCGGATTGTCCACAGCACTATTGGGAAGGCCCCATTTGAGGTTGTCTATAGCCTTAATCCTACTATTCCCCTAGATATGATTGGCACCCTAGTAGCTACTGAAGAAAGTCAATCTAGAGTTAACAAAACCTAATAATTATAAGCACTACACTAATCTATAACCAGGAAAATCGCCAAGTTTAATAAAAAAAACAACATGAAATTGGTAGTCGAGGCCACCAAACTATCACTTTCCAACTAGGAGACTTAGTATCGATTCACCTCAATTGAGAATGATTCCTGCACTTGAGATAGAGCAAACTATCTCTTTGAGCTAATGGTCCATTCAAAGTCCTAAAGAAAGTCAACCACAATGCTTACCAAATCGAGTTAACTGATAACTATGATGTCTTCCCCACTTTCAATGTATTCAATCCGAGTCCTCACCAACCAACAAATGAAGACCCTATGAGGGCCCCAAAAGACAAAGCAAAGACTACTCCAGATTTAAGGACAAATCTTTGCGACCCCCAAGCAGATGATAAGAATCAACCCTATAAACCGATCACCCATAGTTGAGTTAGAGGACTCTAAGGATTCACTTAAAGGATACTAGCTCAAAGCCATGTCAAAGACAGAGATTCTTATCCTGACCTGATTCTTTCTCGACCTAACTACCAGACCCTTACATATATCAAAGCTACTCTTGCCTAGCAATTATGTTTTATCCCAAAAAAATAACTCAAGACTAATTGAGCCAAACTCCCGAGTCGACCTTAGATATCCAAGCACAACTCAAGCCAACTCCTTTGTAGAAGGACCGATTGACCCTAAACTTGATCCAGATCAGGTTGGCTCCTGACTATAAATTCTTCTCTTACTTTTGCCAACTTGTACCATATTTTTGACATCCAACTACTGTGTGATATGTGTTTTCTGGCACAACATTCCAAAAGGATTGTTTTCTCTTCCGCACTAAATATTATTTGTCTCTTTTATCTCTTTTAGCATATATTATGTGACTTTATCGGAAGGATGCCTCTTTTCTTTTTTTATACATGTAAATTAATCACAATGGACGAGTATATAAACCCCCACTTATTTTGTACACGGATATGACTCATCAATTTCAGATTATTCAAATATCTTTTGAGTAACCTTAGTGTTCTCATTTCCCCTCAACTCTTATCTATTTCTTTTAACAAAGAGTAGTGGTGAGTGACCCTTCAATTCGAACCGATGAGTTACATTCGATGAATTATAGGCCAAGAGGATCGAGTGGTGCATCATATCCATTTGGTAGTTGCCCAAACTTTGCTAGCTTTCCTTTTGCTTTCTTTCAATTTGCTTCATTGTGGTGCTTCTCCATGTATCAAGCCCCTAAAGATGCATCAATAACTCTATACCAAAGATGATACTTCTGTATTATGTCTATTTGTCACGACCTAAATAACACTTTAAATGTAGTAGGTCATCATGTACCACATGAAGATCAAGGATTGGCTCCCTTACCTTTCATTGGTCTTTACCCGTTACATTAGGCTCCTACATCACCAAGCCATCCCTCTAGCTGGGTTAAGTCAATTAGAGATTAAGTAGATAAATATCAACTTAACTTTTCATAAGTTAAAACAAAAGGATGCATAATATATCACGAGTTTGAAATTACTAGAGGACTTCGATAATCGGATACTCAAAGTCTATCATAATATCAGCTATCAGAAGAATAAGTAGTAACTACTGTTATCCAAAGTTAAAAGTTTTATATCAGAATCTATTCAAAAGAAATGTGGTTCTCTCCACACTCAAAAGATAAAAAAAATCCCTTCCTAAGGTCTTTCAATTGCCTAATAACCTACCTCAAGCATACCCCTACTTAGAACAGCAAAAATATCCTATATCTGCAACAAAAATCTATAAGTAAACCAATTGCTTAGTGAGAAACCTCAACCATGTCAACAAGCAAACTATCAAACAGTTTAAATAAGCATATGAATGCATAAGAAATTAGTATGCCAATCAGATACATGCAATTGCTTAGGTGTTGCATGCAAGTGAAATTTTCACCCTCTGAAGTCAAGGTTGTAGAATTCCAATCCAAAAAATCTGGATACTACATCTGAACTTGTCATAAGTGAAAACTGCACATTCTTATGAGATAAGAAAGTGACTAATTTTATACGAAGATTTTTAAGTTTAGGTGTAATGTATAAGTGGAGCCCAATAATCCCTATTTGTCCTTAAATGGAGGTCTCTAGACAACTATTCCTAACATACAATTGGTATCTCCAATGCTTAGTAAGGTCATGGCTAGGATAAGGCCATGTAATACAAGTGCACTACATAATTAACTCCTGTTTATAATGCTATCAACCCCTGTAAGACCTTTTCATTACCTCCTTACGATGTGTTGGCCCAATTTATATATGCATATGTCATAGTAATGCATGTTCCAATTTATGAGATTTTTAACTCAATACAATTAGATTCATTATAGGGTAATCAATAAGTTATTTCAGACACTTCACAATTTAACCAAATGCATACGATACAGGTGGTGAAATATATATAATTAATCACTTTCACTTCACTCAATACAATATAACAACATATACAAGCATCTTCTCGATTTCCCCCATGCATCAATCATTTAATTTAATAATTTAGTGCCACTAATTTACAAGCATACACAAGACATGGGATCATAGGAAACTCACTAAGCCATGATCGGTCATGAATCACAATAATCTGTAAGTAGGTCGAAGTCCTGATCAAATCACATGATAGAAAGAAAGACTTCTAATCATGATTAAATAATAAGAGATAAGTGAAAGTAGAAGTTATTCTTTACAATACTTTCTTCGTTATATTTTACAATTTTTTTAATATTATGAAAAAAATCATTCTTTTATAACTAAGTATTTTAACTTGTAAATCGATTTAATTTATCAATCCCAGAGATTTCAACAATAACTAGGACATTTAATTTGATCCTAGCCTTTCGAGATTTTACAGAGCTTATACTATTGATGGTATCTTGTAAGCTTACTTAAGGATATAATCGAGATGGGTCGCAATAGGGAATCTAACCTATCTAACCCATTAAAGATCTTATCAGGTTAAAACCTATAAGAACTTTCCCTATTGAGGGTAGATCTCAACAGGGAAATCAACCCCAAGAAGTCCAAGTCAATTTCCCTGTTGAGGGTATCTTAGTGGTCGAAGGAAACTCTGATAAAGGAAAGGATGACGAGCCACCAAAATGGAAAATGTTTTTCGATGGTACAGCCAACGTATCTGGGTGTGGAATTAGGGCAATACTAATATCCCCTGAAGGTACTTAGTATCCTATGGCCATAAGGCTCGTTTTTCCATACATTAATAATATTGTTGAATATGAAGCATGCATCATTGGACTCAAGATGGCCCTAGAGAAAGACATTCAAGAATTAAAAGTGTATAGGGATTCCTCACTCATTATTGGCTAAGCACGAGGAAAGTACAAAACTAAAGATCCTAAGCTGGTGCCTTATCACTGACATTTGATGGAATTAACAGAAAGTTTTAAAGAAGTCACCTTTAATCACGTACCAAGGACTCATAACCAATTTGCTGATGCTTTAGCTACGCTAGTATCTATGATCCAGATATCTAGTAAAGTCGAGATTCAGCCCCTTACTATTGAAATTGAAGACAAGCCTGCCTTCTACCTAACGATTGAGGGTATGAATGACCAAGAACCGTAGTATCATAATATTAAGATATTCTTACAACAACGCGCATACCCTGAAGAGGTTGAGAAAAGAAATAGAAAGATGATTAGGAGATTAGCCACTCGATTCTTAGTAAGCGAGTCCACCTTATACTGACGCTCATTTAACGGTACACTCTTAAGGTGTGTAGCTAACGAAGAGGTTGAGAAGTTAATAAAAGAGGTACATGAAGGAGTTTGCGGAATTACTTTTGACTTTTCTAAAGTTTTTCTTCAACTTTTAGGTAATATTTAGGATAAAATATAATATAACTATGGAAAAATATAAGGTATAAAATTAATGTATACAATATAATACATAAATATAAAATATGTAATAAAATTAAATCAGAATAATTAAATTAATATAAAACTAACACTTATATATAGACACATATATAACACCACAAGTAATTATAAGATAGTATTTTTAATCTTATTAATTTATTTAATTATTTTATCATTCTTATTTATTTATTAATTTTTGGAAAGTATCTATATTTATTCGTTAGTGATTTTATGCAATTATGTATGTTTATCGATAATTGTACTCAATTAGGACTTTGTCATTGTTAGGGTAAATTTCAAGATCACTCACTCAATTTAAATCTAAGGACTTATCAATACCATAGAAACTCTGCCTAATATTAAAAATTCAATCTACCAAAAATTATAATTAATAATAAAGAATAAGCTATCTTTAGTGCTAAATCCAACCTTCCAAAAGAAGATTGATGGTACTTTTAAATACAACTTACACAAATGTGCAAAAGTTATGTGTTTTCCAATATCAGTACATACAGACATAGGGTAATGATCAACAAGTTATCATCTCATCCACTAACAGTTACACAAATTAAAATAACGTAGGTGTACACAAGTGAAAAATCACATGAAATTTTTGAACCACAACCTCGCTTTTCTGGTGCTCCTCAATGTATGATGTGAACGCGCTTAGTCAAGTTCAATACCTACTATCATCGACGGATGGTAATAGCTAATGATCGTCCAATCTGCATGCATAGTGATTTCATTGCAAATTGATGTAGTGTTGTGAATTCGGGATTAGGGTTTCTAGAAATGCTTTGCTTAGGTTTTACTTTGGGTTAGTGTTGTAAAGTTCAACTTTTATTTAGGAATTCACTATTGTTAACTTTTTTTTTTAATAATTTGTTATTTATGTTTTTCTTATTCATTTTAATAGGGTTAGTTTAGGTATTTTAGTTTCTAATCATCTATTAGTACTGATCAATTTAACCTTCAACTAAACACCGTACTACCCTTTCTCTTATGTATTACACATCCACTCCATTCCCATGTAATTGTAATTCCCTTGCCCCTAATTTTATTTAGTGAACTAAATAAGGTGTCGATTGATTAAAGTTGGGGTAACTCGTTGGTTTTTTTTTTCAACATTTTCTTTTTTTTTTTTTTGAATTTTTTAGGTGGTCAACAACAACCCACTACTATGAGCCACACAAAAATCAAGTCATGATCCCTAATGGCCATAAGGCCACTCGTTAGCTACCCCATGGGAAGGGGGCGATTTCTAAATTTATGAGGGAAGTTAGAGGGGCAATAAAAAAAAAAAAGGAATAACAAAAGCATGAAAGTAGGAAGTAAGAATAGCCAATGGATGGTCAATAGAGATAGGAATTAACATTTCTATATTATGCAAATTTGAAAATATAAATGCTTATATGTCTATTGTCTTTAAGAAACTTAAAAGAGCAATAATTTGTCAAAAATAAATGGGAACTAAAAGCATACAAATTGAAATTAAGAGCAATTGAAAAGTGAAGAAAATAATAAAAGTAAAAGTAAATCATTAATAGTAAAAAGTTATATTTTGCTGTAATTTAGCTCATTAACATTCAAATGCTAGAAAAATAACTTAGTGTCATGATATGAAAGTTTGATACAACTTAATACGTAATAACATGAAATTTTCACCTATTCACGATATCATTAATAAATTGCTATAATTTATTTCATCGAATGATATCATATCATATTATAATACATAGTTTCAAATGTTCCTTCCTTTTTTATATTCCATAATTTTATTACATCACAAACGAATTTCCACAATTTTATTTTCAATAGTATCATATCATGTCATATCATATAATCATATATTGTACAATAATATACAATTTTAGAATGTCTTTCCTTTTTTAATATTTAATATTTTTTTGGTGTTACTAATGTATTGCTATAATTTTTTGGATCTAATTTAATATAACTTCAAAAGCTCTTACCTTTTCAATATCCTAAATTGTTTAAGTAATTTCAAAATGGGATACTATTTAGTAGTTCATTTTATGTTGTTCCTCATGTGAAAATTATATATATATTTTGTGTGTTTTTTCATTGAATGTTTAACAATTCATATATAACAAGTCATTCATTTTTAGGACCTTAAATTGCTTACTTAAATTTTTTTATTTTTTAACAACATATAAGGACAATAAATTACATTTACATTAGTTTGTTTTTAAAAAAATATAATTGTTATTTGAACTTTTATTCATACATTGCACGGGTTCTTTAATTAGATAGCTTTAATTTGCAAACATTTAACTAAAGATATGAATGTGAAAGTCATGTAAAAGCTTCAACTTCTCTAGACATTATTGTAAACAAATACCCTTGTGTTGACAAAATCAAACTACTCTAAAATAAATATTCTACATAAGGTTATACAAGCTACAATTGAAACCTAAGTAATAATTGGTGCTTAAATATCAATTTTCAAGCCCTTTTGAAATGTTCAAAAATATAACATTCTATCTCTTTATTTTAATAAATCTAACTACGTTTTCAAGATAAGATCATAAAAATAATTGTCCATTTGAAAAAAGGAAAGATAATATCTTAACTCATTAAAATATTTTGGACATGCTAATTCTCTATTCATAAAAATGATAACTTGATATATATTTGTACATTATGTTACCGTATAAAAATATTATATTGATGCATAAATAATAAATATAAAATGTGTAGGAAACATTATGAAGAAACCCAAAATTTAAAAGATCAATTTGCTTTAGTTCTTTTTCATATAATTTTATGTATCTCCAATGAACCAACCTAATAATTCGCATAGTTACCTTGTATATGATTTACAATTGATTGGCAAACTAATTCTGATAATTATCTCCAATCCCAAAGTTTTATGAAAGGGGAGTATAAACATTTGTTGCGATTTTCTTCCTCAAATGTAGCAACAACTTATAAAATTTTCACCATGACCATAAGAATAGTTTGAACAAAACTGTTCAATCCCATAGGTAGTAGAAAAGATCTCATGAAAAGGATTTATTTGTTGTGATATACCTTATAATACATTTGTTATTAGTGTTGCCACAATGTTGAAAGTCATTTTCTTTCTCTCTTTCGTAGCCTAAGAAAAACTCATTTTATTACGCATCTTTTTTTGTACATCCTTCTGAATACAAAAATCATGAAAGGCATCGATAAATCACTATAATTGAGTCAACTGATTCTTGTACTAGCCACAAGTAGTTGCATGACTATGGCTTGGGAGAATCCACTGGATGTGGCCAATTGGAATACCACGGCCAATTGCGGTATCACTTTTGGTTCGGGCCGGCGGCATTTTTAATGCGCTGGCCATAATAGTTGCTTGGGTTGAAATTAGAAGGATTTTCTAGAGACATCTACAAGCCTCCACAACCACATAATTACAGGTTTCAGTCCGTGGTAGATCTGTGGAAGGAGGTGTACTAGTGATGTATAGTAATTTCTTATTTTTAGTCCTTTGAGTTTTCTTTCCACAAGTTTTAGTGTGCTTCTGAAACTTTCATCTTCATGAATAAAATGTCGTGATTTGAATTTGTTAGCAGTAAAAGGAAATGCTCGCAGGCTGCGGTTGTCACTTGGACTCTTGACTAATTATTGGCCTACAGCAATTGACATTATCTTGTATATACGCCTTGCTTTTTTTTTTAATTATCTTTTGTGGCATATGAAGCTTGAACTGTGAAGTTTCTGTTTTTATATCTTTTCCCTTTTCCCCTCCCATAACCTTTTTTTTTTATGTATATATACATAATAGCATAAACACTGGTTTTTTAATGAAATAAATCAAGTTTAATTCTCTCTACCCAATAATTGTATATTATATAAGGTAGTTGGCAAGAAAAAAAAAAAAAGCATAAAAATATTAACTTTTCCAATTCTTTTACATACAGTTGCAGCTGTGTAAATGCACTTCTTCTATTTTATTTTCTATATCTTTGGCAAATGGCAATAATAATAATTATAATGATGATGATAATATTTTAAAACATAAAACTTTGCTCTATTGCATTTATTAGTTTTATATAATAAAAATAAACCATTTAAATTTAACATATACATTTATCAGTAGAATAGAAGAGAATAAAAACTTTGCCTTCGCTCTACTTTCTTAGTTTGCTTGTTCAATTGCAAATCAGCTATGGATATCTTTGAATGAGGGTTGATATTTATTTTTCCTGATAACTTATCATGGAATTTCAGGACCATGATAAGTTTGGTCTGGTTCAGTTTTTGTTATGCTAAAATCTGGATCAATGATTATTGAAATAAAAATACTATCATTTGTGGCTTAATTAAAATTAGAAATCATATAGGAGTTGAGTATATATAAGCATGTTTTTATACCAAATTGTTATATGACTATGAATATCTAATAATCAATGCATCGTAGATACGTGGTTGCAACCATGAAAAGAAATTTATGATATATATCCGCTATGTACAAATGGAGTTTGAATGAAATTGCCACTCCGGATTTTACTTAACTTCCATATTCTTTTTTCTTTTTTTTTTTTCAAAAAGGAAAAGTGTTAGTTTATTTAAACAATGATAGAGCTTACACAGCAACAGATGGACACAAGATGTGGCCAGCAATTAAAAGCCTAGATAATGGGTTTCGGAGATTTAATTCCCACAACACAATCCCAACTCAATTCTTTTCCATTACTGTTTCCTTTTTGCAATAAGTATGGCTTCTCACGTTGAAAGATAAATAAATGAATAATGGATATTTAAAATGATTTCCATAGATAAAATTAGAGATACACTAATAAGAGAGCATCTTCATGAAACAGGAAAGCAATCTTAAGGGTAAATAATTATCACCACTACAAATAGGAGTCCGCTTTCCTTACAAGCAATTTCAATAAGATTTTGTCTAGCTTTCATATGGAGAAAAGATGGAATAATACATTAATAACTATATGTAAGTATTAAACTCAACTTTTTTATTTATGAAAATTATGAATTTAATAAAGCTTTCAAATTTAATATAAAGGTTTAATTTGTTAATGACACCAAGCTAGTTATTAGATTTAAATCTTGTAGAAATCAGAACCTATGGATTGATATTTGCCAATAAAAGCCCCAAATTGAATATGTGATATAGACTTTTGGTCAAAACCCCTAAAATTGGTAATCATGTAGATTAAGGTTGTAGACAAATTGCAAACTACTAAATCGTAGAAAATAAAAATTAAGAATCATATTAATATTTTAATTTATTAATCTAATTGTTTACTACTTGCACACTGTAAACCCCATAGATACTTCCTTAAGTCAACAAGACAAAATAAATTTAAAATTAATTAAATTATAATTCTAAACTCAAGATGAGTGAGAAAAACCCTAATTATGTACAAAAACTCTAAACTTTATGTCATAACCCTAAAATTTTCATATCATGTGTGTACCCATAATTTGAAAATTATTTTGCAAATCAAAGATTGCAAGATTCTAAACAATTAGTTACTAAGTTTTTATTTATTTATTTATTCTTAATTTAATTAACTTACAACTATATATATGTGACCATAAATATCCGATAAGCTACAATCTATCAGAACCGTAGAGAATCGATATCTCCTACCAAACAATAAGATTAGGTAATAAAGTTCTAAAACCCAAACTTACTAAAGTTATAAAATTTAAATGTAGTATTAATAATTATATATATAATAATTCAAATGAACCATACAGTCTGTCCTCAAATTCTAACTTCTATGCAACTCGACATTAGCATTCAACTGTCAGTTCTTAACCCATGCCTAATCATCTAGCAACCTACAAAAGAAAACTATTGGGGAGTAAGGTACAAGAGCTTAGTGAGTTATCCCTCATACTATACCGGCAAATTAGTTACCAAATAGTTTATTACCAAACATATGAATACATAAACAAGTAGTATGCCAAATTGTATATATGCAATTGACCGGTACTGCATACAACATTGAATTTAACGCCCTCCGAAGTAAGGGTTGGAGATACATCGGCACCAATTACAATCAAGCTCTAGCACCTGGGTTTTTAACCTTATATAATTATATATATATATATATATATAAATTCTCTGTTTCATAAAATAGGTTTCTATTTTCAACAGTCAATAGTATACAGATATCGAAGTCTAGCAATGAGGTGACCCCCGCAATTCACGCTTATACCCTACAACGGTAGTCTCTAAACGCAACCCCCAGCCATCCACGGTTAACGTCTTTAGCACCAGTAGAACCCAAAAGCCAAGGGTAAGGTCTTATTGTACCAATGCTCCTGCATTGTACTAATCAAATCATGTGGGAATCTATCCCTCCAAGGCCCTTCATTACCAACTACGTAAGGTGGCAGCCGGAACATTATATGCAATGTTCGTACTCTATGCATGATCCGTTTAATTTTAGTTAAGTTGAATATGATTAAGTTAATTTGTGAGGTGGTCAAACACTATCAACAAATCATTCAAATTATGCAACAATCAATTATATAACCAAATCTTCATCTATCACATTTAACAGTATTTTACATAGTAATCAATCAATATCAGTCCAATGCATAACCCGAACCCCCATGTATCAAGTTATTAATATTTAATTCATGTACACTAATTACAAACACAAAACAAGTATAGAGTCATCGGGAGTACTCATTTGGTCATAAATGATGTCAGGGATTGTAATAGTCTAAAGGTAAGTCGATCTCGATCTCAAGATCACTTAACATTAAGGGAATATGGAAAGTAATAAGTTTGGGAATTAAATAACTAAAGTAGCATGCTAAATCGTATTGTTTAGTTAAATCGGTTATTGATTTACCTGAAATCATCGATTTGAGCTTTTTATCGAATCACGTATAACTTTTTTGTTATAGTTCGGATCGTTATGAACTTATAGCTCATTTTAATCGTTTTCGAGCGTATTTTCTCATAATAAGGTCCGTTTTGGACGTTGTGACTCATAATTTGAATTGTGATATAAAAATATCACAAAATTTATTATTTTAATTTAAAAATTATAAAATATTAATTTTAGCTATTTCTTAATATATTTATAATTTAATAATTATTTAAATCATATAATTGATATTTTTATTATTTTAAGCATATTCTTCCTATTTTTAAGATTTTAGTCTTTGCAATTATTATTATTATTATTATTGCTATTACTTTTATTATTTATTATTTTCTTATTATTCATTTGTATTTTACAATTTATATATATTTATGTACTTATACTATATTTGATTAATTTTATAATTTACTTTAATTTGTAATCCCTAATTTAAGGTAATATACATATATATATTTATATACCTACTCCTTATATATTTATGAATTTATTTTATTTAGTAAATAAAACCAACACTTGGAGCTTTATTTACTCACATGGGCTGCTGTTCTTGATTTTCTTTTTCTTTTTCTTTTTCTTTTCCAGAACGTGGTAGCAATAGAAAATTAGGAGAAGAAAGAAAAGAGAAAAAGAAAGAAAGAAAAAGGAAGAAAATAGAAATTAAAAATAAATATATGTAACTTTTCTAAACATAAAAATCATAAAAATAATCATCATAAATTAATTTTTGAATTTTATAGAAATTTATTAATTTAATTGGTACCTGTTACAATTATAATTTTTATAAGTTATTTTAATGATTTCGTTAAAAATTTTATGTAATTATGCAATTTAGTCGATAATTGCAATCGACTACAATTATATCACTATTGAGTGATATTTAATTATTTTATAGGTTTAAAATTATAGTTTTAGGGTTTCGATCAAGTTCGAGTTCGATTTCGATTCATTGTGTATAAACCAGATTTAAGGTTTTAGTACGTGATTTAGGTTTTAGATCAATTTCTAGAGTTTTTATTATGGGTGTTATATTCGATTTATTAAATTTTATAATCTTTTATTGTTACTAGCCTTATTAACTCATGACACAGTTTAGGATATTTGGACTTAAATTAGAATTTAAACTACCAATTTTCTAAGGTTTACAAATCCATACCATAACAACAGTACATAATCTAAACATATAAAAGATTCCGATTGTTTATTATTATTATGTCGTACAATCAATTATAAAATCATATACATGCATTTCCCCATATCCCTCATGCATCCAAGTTGTAATATCAATTTAGTGCAACTACATTACAAGCATAATCAAGCATGAAGTCATTGAAAGTTACTCACTTTACCATTACTGCTCAATCATAGTAGTCTAGGGGTAAATTATCTCCAAAAGTAAAATCGTCTGAACATCCTAAATATGATATTATAAGAATTTGATATATATTAAAATCTCAACCTAATGTTCTATCAAGTTATATTCCTATCTTAGTATTAAACTTTCTTTCCTAGTTATACTAAATCTTCAATCACATGTAATTTTCTCATTTTAAATCTGATTTTTATAATCTTATAGTCGATTTCCATCATTTTTTAGTGTGCTTCCACGTGATAAGATTGAATTGGGGAGATGGGGCTAGCAATTTTTCCTACTATCTAGAATAGTAGTATGCTTAGGGTTTAAGTCCTCTTTTAGGCTTAAAATTATTGTTGGGCTTTTTACTACCTTGTAAAATATTTTGGGCTTGGGGCTTCATTTTAGGCTTAAATACTCTTATTAAGGTTACTTTTTCATTCATTATTTAGGGCCTTGTTGCTAACTTATACTTCTTGAACTTCTAAGTAGATTATGTGGTCAAAATGGGCTTGTTTCATATATGAATCAATACTTATCACTTTGTTAAGCTTGAGTGATTCAATGTGGACTTCCTATAGGTCTCATAACATTTTTATCCTATGTCACTACCCGAGGGAGCTAGTCGTAGCAGTCGTTGTATACCGTACAAAGGATTGCAGATTGAATTCCCTTACAATCGATGACCTTTTTATAAGATACATAAGGTTACAACTACTACTAACTACCAACAGTATGCAAGCTTAAGCAATATCATTTCATGATAAATAATAAAATTATAAAAAAAGACATAACGTATGGTCTATTTGTATAAAAGTTTACAAATATGAAGTCTAAAACATGTCTTAAGCTAAACCAATATATAAATTACACATTCAGATCTATAAACTATCAGAAATACTCTCTGATCACATTCAACTCCCACACTGACCCTATGTAGAAAACTAACCTCGGGCATGCGATGACTTGACTCCAAAAAAAGATCGCCCTACGAGAGAAGACTACAAGGGTATAAGCTAACTAGCTTAATGAGATAATTTCTCTCAATCATATAACAATCAAGTTATACAATGGTTAAATTCAATCAAATGAATGCATAACAATCAGTATGCCAAACAAATATATGCAGGTGATCAAGTACTGCATACAACTCAGATTTAATGCCCTCCGAAGTCAGGGTTGGAGATTCATCGGTACAGTCAGATCCGGGTATCATATTAGAACTTATTTCATAACGAAACTCCATGTTTCATATTTAAAAAGTAATGGTACATCCATTATCAGTTTTATCAAAATGAGTTCTACATATGATTGTGAGTAGGTTTATACAGCCCTCACTCACCCCTAAACGAAGGTGTAAACCCTAGGAAATCAGTAGTTGAACCCTAATTCAAGTCAAAGTGTTTTAAACTATACAATAAGTCGATAAGGCTAGTAATAATAAAAGATTACGAAGTTTAATAAATCAAATATAACATCGATAATAAAACCTAGGAATTGATCGAAACCCTAAATCATATACTAAAACCCTAAAACTGACTTATGCACCATTAACCAAAATTGAACCTGAATTTGTTTGAAACCCTAAAATTATAAACATAAACCTATAAAATAGTTAAATATTACTCGATAATGATATAATCATAGTCGATTGCAATTTTCGACTATATCACTTATTCGCATAAAATTTTAACAAAATCGCTATAATAACTTGTAAAAATTATAATTGTAGTGGGTACTAATTAAATTGATAAATTTTCACAAAAATTTCAAAATTAATTTATGATGAGAATTGTTATAATTTATATTGTTCGAAAAATTGTATATATTTATTATTAATTTTTATTTTCCTTCTCTTTCTTTTTCTTTTTATCTCTTTTCCTTCTTTTCTTTTTTTTTTCCCCAATTGCCACGTCCTGGAAAAGATCCCAACCAATAGCCTACGTGAGGAATTAAAATTACAAGTGTTGCAATTAGGAAAAGCAAATCAAATACAAATAGATTAGGTTGTCCTTTCTCTATAAATGCTAAATCAAATGGATTTGTGTAAGATATGTATATATAATATTTCCAGCCGAAAGTGAATGTCTAGACGTGAAATTGAAGCAATTAAAAATCTAGAAAATTTCATTTTAAACAAACCGAAAATCTGGGAAGCAAAACCGTGAGGAAAAGAAAGAGAAAAGAAGAAGGAAAAGAACAAGAAAAACTAAGAATAATAAGTAAGTAGATTATGTTTCTAGTATAGATGTATGCTATATAGTATGTATATGTATATGTGAAGTATTTGTATAGTATTTTTATAAATATAACATTACTAATACATGTATATGTACATAAATACATTAATTGAAGTATATAT
>JAMXBB010000004.1:117761002-117774922 GCA_024138015.1 Lumnitzera littorea | reverse complement strand
TATATATATATATATATATATATATATATATATATAAATCATGAAATACATAAATAATAAAAAAATGAGAAATAATAAAAATAATAAAGGCCATAATAACAATAATAATCATAATAAAGCTAAAAATCTCAAAAATAGGAAAATATACTCAAAATAATATCAGATATATGGTTTAAATAATTATTACATCATAAATATATTAAGAAAAAGCGAAAATTAATATTTTATAATTTTTAAACTTAAAAGGTAAATTTTGTGATATTTTTATATCACAATTTAAACTACGAGTCACAACGTCCAAAATAGACCTCGTTACAAGAAAATACGCTGGAAAATGATCAAAATGGACTATAAGTTCATAACAATCCAAGCTAAAACGAAAAAGTCACACGCGATTCGATAAAAAGCTCGAATCGATAATTTTACGTAACTAGGTGAAATAAACCTTACAAATTATAATATTAGTTAACTTTAAATTCCCAAACTTACAAATTTCCAATATTCTCAAGTGATCTTGATATTGACCCTAAGCTGCCCCCAGACTACTACGACCCCTGAGCTAGCCATAACTGAGTGAGTTTTTTCTAATGATTCTATACTTGTTTGTGTTTGTAGTTAGTGAATATAAGTTATGAATTATAAATGAATGTGTATGGGGTTAAGTTATGCTTGTGCATGATAATTGTTGTTAATGGTGAATTTACTTTAAATTTCAATAATATAATGATTGTTGCATAGTAGATTCACTAGATTGATTGTTTATGGCTTGGAATGATTACTGAATAAATAAGACTAAATTTTATTCGACTAGAAAAAGTTAACTTGGATCATGCATAAATCATGTACTACATAACTAATTCCGACAATCACATTACACGGAGGTAGCGAGAGACCATACGTAGGTTAATTATTGATTGTTATTGATTTCGTATGGTGTACACGGGCGATATAACCTTACCCTAGCCCACGGGTTGACTAAGCGTTGGAGGTGCCAACTGCCTAGCTAAGGGTCGAGTCCAACGGCCTTCATTTAGGGGTGAGTGAGGGCTGTGTGAACCTACTCACAATCATATGTAGAACTCGTTTTGATAAAACTGATAATGGATGTACCATTAACTTTTGATTACGAAACGCGGAGTTTCGTTATGAAATAAGTTCTAATATGATACCCGGATATGATTGTACCGATGAATCTCCAATCCTGACTTCGAATGGTGTTAAATCTGAGTTGCATGCATTACCTGGTCACTTGCATGTATTTGTTTGGCATACTGTTTGTCATGCATTCATTTGGTTGAACTTAACTGTTATATAACTTAATTGCTGTATGGTTGAGGGAAATTATCTCACTAAACTAGTAGGCTTATACCCTTGTAGTCTTCTTTCAAAGGCTGACATTTTTGTGGAGTCAGGTCATCGCATGCTCGAGGTTAATTTTCTATAAAGGGTCAGTGTAGGAGCTAGATGTGATCAGAGAGTACTTCTGATAATTTATAGATCTGAATATGTAATTGTTATATTAGTTTGACTTAAGACATGTTTCAAACTTTATTGTTATAAGCTTTAACATAAATAGACCATGTGTTATGTTTTTATAATATTATTATTTATCATGAAATGGTATTGCTGAAGCTTGCATACTCTTGATAGTTAGTAGTAGCTGTAGCCTTGTGTATCGTATAAAAGGGTCGTTGATTGTAAGGGAATTCAATCTGCAATCCTTTGTACGATATGCGGCAACTGCCACGACTAGCCCCCTCGGGTTGTGACAGTTAGGTGGTATCAGAGCATGACTCAAACTAAGTTAAATAAAACCAACCCTAGATACTAGGATACCTTACTTGGGAAGATTGAGAGGGGTAGAACCGGGTTAAGTGTTTAAGCTTTATTTTACATACTAAAAGCTATGATTAAGAAATTATAAAAGTTACTTTATGCCTTCTTGATTTAAAGGACTGAGTTGGAGCTACAGACATCTATTGCTTTATTCCCTCTTCAAGATGGAGAGAGTCTATGAGATAACCGGCGTCGACTCCGTATTGCTTGTGAGGACTTAGCATTGGTGGGTCGACCTCGTACTGTCGGTGAGGTACTATTTGCTTGGTACCAAGGACTAAGCCCCTATTGGATTGACAGGAAGATTTATTGGGTCTTTGCCTCAGTTGGTCATTTCCCTACTAATGAGGAGATAATCTATTACTTAAAGTCGGAGCAGAGTACAGACCATACTAAGGAGATTATGTTTCTGGTTGATGCTGATTCCCTCCCACTACCACCTTCCTTTGGCCATAGTAGGATAGTTAGGCATGGGATTGCCGTAGCTGTAGACTACCGTACCGATCATTTTTCTGTCATTGCTCAGGATCAGGCTAAAGCTATAGCTGATATTGGGACTAACAAGGAGCCGTGGTATGATTCTACCCATGGCATCAATGTTCTTGTGCTACAACTAAGGTTCGGATTTGATGGACTTGGTTTACTATTGGATACCCCTGTCATACAGGCTGAGCCGTTACAGCAAATAGCCCTAGCTGACGAGTTTGAGTATTATCAGGTGGACCCTGGACTCCCACCTATAGTTTTGGTAGGCAGTGATTCATCTGATATACTTACCATCACACCGGATCCATTGGATTTTTGATTACCGAGAGAGTGGGCTCAACAGACCCCTAGTAAGGAGTCCGGTGTGTATTCCAGTGTTGGATCGATTTTTCCTGGATGTAGACAAGAGGAGGATACAACTGCAGGACCCTCTACTCGACATTGAGAGATGTTTAGGATGATTATGTTGTATCTTGTTTTAGCTGTTAGTATCGGAGTATTCATGCATGCTCCTTTTGTTGTATACATTAGAATCATGATTGATCATTTTTGAGAGTTTTCATGTAATGAGGTTAAATTGTATTTTAAGAGTTTTAATGTACTCGAGAGCTTTATGTATGGTAAGGACTTATGTATTATGGGAGCTCTTTTGTACTTTGAAAACTCTGTATTTTGATTTGGTCTGTATATATATCAGTGGAGTTTCACTTGTTAAAAGTGACCACTACATAGATGTAACCTCACTATATTGATCAAAAATGAAAGATTACAGCCTTTGTTACTATTGTTATGATGTGTATATACATATATGATATCTTCATTTGGTATTAGTAGTTTCTACAATTATTTAGAATAAGTTGATCATTATAACTAAATAATTGAAAATTGGTAATGAATTTCTCAATCAAGTTAGACGCAGAAGACAGTAACCGGATGAGCAAGCTCAACCTACTGAGGAAAGGGAACAACCTATACAAAGAAGACCACCGAGAAGGCCTCGAGATAGAACAGATGAGATTCTTGTGGCTATCTACGCGCATAATGAATTATTAAGAACATATTTAGCTCGAGAGCCAGTACCACCTGTACAAGCACCACCTCCCGTAGTAGACCTGGAAATTCCTTTACCACTACCACCACCAGCTGTACCAATAGGAGTGATGCCCCAAGCACCTATGGATCTCAGGCAACAACGTAGTCTTTTGCTATAATTTATACGGTGTAACAAATATTTTGAGGGTGTAGCCAGTAGACCTGATGAAGCAAAAGAATGGTTACATCAAATTGAAAGATCATTCGAGGCATTCGAGATTGCACCACATCTCAGGCTTATTTATGGTACATACATGTTGAAAATGAGAGTGTGAACTTGGTGGGAATCAAAACAGAGGAATTTGAGAGGACCAATAACTTGGGAAGTCTTCCAACATAAATTCCTGGAGTATTACTTTCCTAAAAGTTTAAGATTGAAGTATAGTGAAGATTTATTGGATATTACGAAAGGGATGCGTACTGTGGAGCAGTACAAAGCAGAATTTAATAGGTTGTTGCAATTTGCTCCACTTGAATATCAAATGAGTGATAGATTGAAGATGCAAATCTTTTCCAGAGGATTTGACACTGACATGAGAAGAAGAATTATGGAGTTTAAACCAAGAAGCTTTGCTGATATGGTGGAAAAAGCACGAGTACTGGATAATGCAAAAAGACAAAGTGAGGATGCAGGAAAACGTAGATAAGTGTATTTGGGAAGAGACCTTTTAAAAGGCCTGGTGGAAGTAGTAGTAACAAGGTGAGAAGATTTGTAAGACTACCAAGAAGATTTCAAAGAAGGAGTAATGAACCACTGAAGTGTTAGAAGTGTAAAGGAACTCATTACCCTAGAGATTATTCCCGGTTACAAGGGAAATGCTTTTATTGTAGTGAAAGCTCGCATCGACTAACAGATTGCCCTAAAAAGAATACTGTTACTTGTTTCATCTACAACAAAGTTGGACATTATTCTACTACTTATCCACAACATACCACTGCAAATGCTCAAGTTACCAAACCACTACTAACTGTTGGACGTCCTGCCATTAGAAGAACGATTGGAGGACCAAATGCGGGAAATATATATCTAAGTGCAACAAATGCGGCTAGAGTATACAATTTGGAAGGTAATTGGAGCTATGAGGACTATGTAGAAGAAGACTTGGAAGTACCCAAAGGGACTGAAGAATTTGTGGATTACGAGCTGATAGCCGGTATGTATCTTAAATTCTTACTGTTAAATTGCTTTAGTTATTATGAATAGTATATGAAGCATTGAATAATAGTAAGTAAATAGAAGTGGTAAATGAAAACTTATAATGCGATAACATGAGAATAAGACTTAAGAATTTTGTGATTAAGGGAATATCGATATAGTTGGACATTCAGTTTATACCTTATTTGATACAAGAGCTACACATTTTTTCATAGCTCTAGGAATAGTAAAGCAAACTGGTTTAATTGCAACTGCTACAGATTTGAGTTTGGGAGTAAGAACACCTATTGGAAGTATAGTAATCACAAGAGAAATGGTGAAAGAGTGTCCTTTGAAGATCCAAAACTTTGACAGTAAAGTAGATATGATCATTTTAGATATGGATAAGTATGATGCCAAATTAGGAATAAACTGGATGGCAAGTATGAAAGCTACTATTGACTGTAGAGAAAAGCAAGTGTTATTTGAGGCTTCAGGAGGAAATAAAGCTGTATTTCAAGGGAATTATGCAGCAGAAAAAGTACCAGAGCTAAGTACTCTAGAACTGATTACGAATGTTGGTTGGTTGAATGCTTTGGATACTGATTCTAAAAAGTCAAATGTAGAAGAAATTTTAGTGGTGAATGAATTTTCTAATGTATTTCCAGATGAATTACTTGGATTACCACCGAAAAGAGAGATCGACTTTGTTATTGATTTAATACCAAGAACTGAGCCAATATCTAAAGCTCCATATAGAATGGCTCCAATTGAGTTATAAGAGTTGAAACAGCAATTACAAGAATTATTAGATCAAGGCTTTATAAGGCCAAGCGTTTCACCTTAGGGAGCACCAGTATTATTTGTCAAGAAGAAGGATGGATCACTTAGGCTTTGTATTGATTACAGAGAGTTGAATAAGGTGACAATTAAAAACAAATATCTACTTTCGAGGATTGATGATTTATTTGATCAATTACAAGGTGCAAGTGTCTATTCTAGGATTGACTTAAGGTTAAGCTATCATCAATCGAGGATTAAGTTAGAGGATGTTCCGAAGATGGCGTTTTGGACGAGATATGGTCATTATGAATTTATGGTGATGCCTTTTGGACTGACGAATGCTCCTACTGCATTCATGGATCTAATGAACCGTGTATTTAAACCTTTATTAGATAAGTGCTTGATTGTGTTTATCGATGATATTTTGGTATATTCTACTACATCTAAGCAACATGAAGAACATTTGAGAATGGTGTTGCAGACTCTAAGAACACAAGTTGTATGCAAAGTTGTCTAAGTGCAATTTTTGGTTAAAGGAAATATCTTTTCTTGGACATATCATAATAGGAGATGGTATATCGGTTGATCCTGAAAAGATTAAGGCTATAGTGAAATGGAAAAGACCAGAGACGGTTACTGAGATTCGAAGTTTTCTTAGACTAGCTGAATATTATAGGAAGTTTATTAAGGACTTTTCAAAGATTTGAAGATCACTCACCCAATTGACACAGAAGAATGTAAAATTTGAGTGGGGTGAAAAACAAGAAAAGAGTTTTCAAGAGTTGAAGAAGAGATTAGTGTCCGCCCCGATCCTTGTATTGCCGAACAATAAAGAGCCTTTTACTGTATATAATGATGCTTCTAAAAACGGATTGGGATGTGTACTTATGCAAAGCGAAAAAGTAATTGCATATGCTTCGAGACAATTGAGACCACATGAGCAAAATTATCCAGCTCATGATTTGGAACTTGCGGCTATAATGTTTGCATTAAAGTTATGGCAACACTATCTGTATGGATAGAGATGCAAAATTTTTACTGATTATAAGAGCCTTAAGTATTTGTTTACCCAGAAGGAGTTGAATATGAGACAAAGAAGATGGCTTGAATTGATCAAAGACTAAGATTTGGGAATTAACTACTATCCAGGCAGAGTAAATGTGGTTGCTGATGCATTAAGTAGGAAGAATTATGGTGAAGTTGCTTCTCTTTTAACTGACAAGAGGGAACTCATAAAAGAGTTTGAAAGGTTAAATTTGGAGTTTTCATGGCATAAAGAAAATATTGAATTATCAAATTTGGTGATAGAGCCAACGCTGATGCAAAGAATTAGAATTGCTCAGCAAGGTGATGTTGTATTTAATAAAATTAGAGAAGAAATGGGAAGTGGGAAATGTACTGATTTTCGAATGGATGAACATGATACACTTTGCATGAATAACCGATTGTGTGTATCTGATGATAAAGAGCTTCGAAAAGAAATTTTAAGTGAAGCTCATTGATGTGAGGTAAGTGCACCTATCAATTTTAATATAGCGGATGTAAGTCCAAGTCAATCTCTCAAACATTTCGAGTACTAATATTAACTTTAGCTCTATTATCTAACCAGAAAATTGTGATAAATTGAATGAATTAAAAATACTGAAATTAACCATCTAAACTAATTATGAGACTTGATTAAGCAAATTAGAAAGCAATATACTATGAACGACTTCAAAAAATTAATAACGTATTTAGGAATTATTTCCCCTAGTGTTTAACATGTGACCACTTAAAATATATTCAATTCAGTTTCTATTATTCTTGACCGGAGGAATTCACAATTAAAGCTAATACCTTTCTCAAGCATATTAACCCTAATCCTAAATTATTTACCGAAATCTCTTCACTTAGTAATATAACTTAGAATTGCATTAATGTATAATGAATTCCCACACAAATGATTAACTTTCCGAAAGAAACATGTATCTTATCTCTAAGTATACATGTAATTCTCTCCAATTATACCAAGATCTTATTACACATGCAATTTCTCAATCAACATGCATAATATCATATATTGATACTCTAGAATTATCAATCAACAATTAAACAACATAATTGAATCAAGAAAAGATAGAAACTTTATTGAAATTTATAAATCAACCCAAAAGTCACATGAAACCCTAGGTTCCATAATCTTAAATACTCGAATTCTAAGCTATCATAATGAATCTAAAAACGAGTTCCATAAAAAACATAAAATAAAACATGGAAAACCCAGTTAATTGATGAACAATCTCTCTAATCTTGAAGTTGGTGTTTTTCTCGCCTCTTTCTTCTCCTTCTCCTCAAGTCTCTTCTCTTCTCTCATGTTTCGTTCGTTTCTCTAATGTCTCTCCTGTTTCTCTAATGTCCCTCTCCTTTTTAAACCCTCAGATATCCTTTTATATATATATTATAAGGATTCTGTTTTCGTCACCAGGCACGGCTTGGGACATGGCTGTGTCCCCAGGTCGTGTAACTTTCTGCACCTAGGCAAATTTTTCTACATAATTTCAAAACTTCATAACTTCTTCATTTGAACTCCGAATTGAGTGAAACTTCATTCCTTTTCTTCGTTTTCGATCCTAGAACGCATTCAAACCTTAAAATCAAAATTTTACTCAATTAAGTATCAATTTCTTTAAAGAAAACCAAAAATGTAAGGAAAATACTATAAAATCACCATATGAAATATGTTTAAAATCAGAGTTATCAAATTTCTCTACACTTGAGCATTTGCTTGTCCTCAAGCAAATAAATCAAAACCAAACTTTCGAGACAATAAACACTAATCAAAATTTATCACTATTTAGGAAACCGGTATACAAATACACTTGACCCGTAGAAAAGTAAGAAAATCATTCTCAACTAACTTACAATAATAAAGTCAACCAATTTCATCTAACCATATTCGAATGCTCCAACCATACTTAATACTAGAGTTCACTAGTTAATTTATGAAAATCAAAGTTTACCCAAGCCATTTAACCAAGGATTCTTAAACTAAAAATTAGATTTAATATCTCGCCAACCGAGAAAGAGTCATAAAAATTTTGTCCATTTGACTCAAGTGTATACAATTCTCTCTTCCATCTCACCAAACACCATAATCTAAAACAAACACATTTTACATCCACTCATCCTCTGATCATCCCCCTAGTTCATGCTTTTGTTGAGAGGTCTTTTGAATTTACCTTATTTAAGCACAATTGTGTGGGTAAAAGGAAAGAATCTCGCTCTTTTGACGGACCAAGACCGATCCATACCAACTTATTTCTTATATTGATAGCGGGAAAGAACCTTGCTCTTCTGACGGACCAAGGTCGATCCATATCAATTTTTTCATTAGAATTAGCATTAGGACTCAATCTCGCTCTTCTGACAGACCAAGACGAATCCTTACTAATTTTTTCTATTCATACACTTATTATTACTTTTGACCTCTAATCATTATGATTTTTTTGGGGTTTCTCAAAAGAAGAATTTCATTTGTTTGTTTGCTAAAAATTATAAGACTCTTAAAAATTTCTAAGAGAAAGGTATACATAAAAGTAAATTTAAAAATAACCAGGACTAACTCTCAACTAATGATGTTGCTTCAATCTCAAGTCTTAAAATCCTAAGCTAAATAACTCGTAACATTGCCCTCCACAAATTTGACTAATCAATTCTAGTAAAGTATAATAAGATCAATAATGATCAAGATGACACAGTTGATTTGGCTCAATACTTATTAATCACCTATTGCAAGTTAACTTAAAAATTAATTGGGTCAAATGTGAATAATTGGTTTCCTAAACAGTAACAAATTTATATATATCCTTTCCCCACACTTAATAATGTACATTGTCCCCAATGTACCACGAAAAATCATAGCAGCACGAAAACGCAACATAGGGAAAAAGGAAATATATGTACTGAAAAAAAAAACTAATACTTTCCTGTCAGTCGAAAAGAAGTGCAAAATGAAGAGGTATCATTAGTATATATATCGGAGTTCACAAGCCTTGATCAACAAAAAACAACACAAAAAATTAGGAACTAAGAAGAGGGATCAAAATCCGTCTCTTCATCCTCCTCATCAGATGGTGCCTCAGCCATCGTAGCATCATCATTATCATCACTGGCCTTGACATCCTCATCACTTTCTCCAACCGCCTTGTCCTCACCACCCTCATCAGCCTCTTCTTCACCACCCTCATCATCTTCTTCCTCTTCCTCACTCTCCTCTTCATAGGTAGCCGACTCTTTCATTTTAAGAAATTGTTCCATTTTGTCCTGGTGGATATGAAGTTTATCTACACTTTCTTTTATATAACGAACCTCAGACAGCAACAAATCAAATTTATCTTCAAAGCTGGCTGAAGATGTCTGGCCCCAAGATGTGCTGCTGCGAGAGTGTCGACCTTGATGTCTTGTTGGTAGGAGGTTCATGAGTCAAAATGAATTGAGGCGCATAGGAGTGACTTGGCTAACCAAAGTAAGTGAGGGCCAAGCAACAACCTTAGTCCGCATGGCTTGTACCAGTAAGGTAATGTAAGGGCCACAGCAAATATGCATTTTCTTACGAGTAATGGTGGCTTGGTGGCTGAAGAGTTCGGTGATTTCGATGGCGAGATTGATGGGGTGTTTATGAATGACACTATAAAGATAGAGGCAATCCTTGTTGGACACCACCCCGGTGCTAAGGCCTCTGCCAATCAATATATGTGAAAAGAGCCAGTAAAGAACCCGATATTCAGGCCTGACTAATTGAGAGGCCGTACTCCTGGCTTGATCATAAGCATCGCCAACAGTGATCTCATTCCAAAACGACCCTGCTGTGACGCCAAGAGGAAAACGATACTAAAGATGTTGGAATTCGTCCGTCCGTGTATATCGCTCTTCATATAGACCAAGATATCTGCCCAGTTGAGCGATGGACATATGGAATGGATGGCCACTCAAGGTGAAGTGTAATTTGCGTTTTGGGCCCATGCTAGTAGCACTTTCCTTATCAAGTTTATAAGTGCACAAAAACTCCAAAGTCAACTCTTTATAAATTGGAGCTTCAAAGGATAATAAGCGCTCCCAAATAGTACTATCCAAGAGCTCCTTCATTTTTGTGGTGAGCTCTAATTGAGCGAGAACATCCCAATCCAGCCGAGGGGTCTCGCTAAAAGGCTTATTCTGAAGTAATTGATATCGTTGCACTTGGTAGTCCTCCTTAAATTGGAGCATTGGGTGCTCCATCGGGGGAAGAGTAGCCAGTGGTTCAACTATTGCTCCGAATTGTGATGAAGAAGATGTCGCAAATTTTGATTTCCGGCAAACGGTAAGCTTAGCTCGATTTGCCATTTGAATACCTGAAAAGAGTCAACAATCCAATCAAACACGCACATCCTTGGCACACATAGTTGAAGAAGGCAGAAGAAAAGAAGAGCAATAGGGAAGAATGTGAACAGAATGCTCATTGGGGCATTTAAACAAACATGTGAAGTGTAGCTAGAAAACTATTTGATGGAAACGAAATAAATGGCAAACGCATCCAACTAAGTCTACTATACTACAATTAATGTTGAAACACAAGCGTCCCAACATATATAAGACGCTAAATGACCCAGAATTGTTGTCTCCTATTGCTAACCCTAACTATCATGAATGAATAAAGATGAGCAAATTAGCTAATAACATTCGGAATTGAGAGAGCACAATGAAATCTAACTAGATGAGGCAGCATTATGGTATGCAAGATCAAGAAACTCAAAGCAATGATGCATGGCGGTGATGAATAATCAAAAGAAATTGGCAGGTCAAATGGAAAAACCAATACGCACAAGAGTAAAAATGCAAATAACCAAACTGCCTAATCATGAGGAAGAGAGAGTAAAATCAATTAGGAAACTTACTTGGATCAAAATGCGGAATGCAAGAATTGTGAAGAGAAAAGGGAGAAGAAGAGAGAATATGAGAGAGATATGTTTGATTGTAAGTGTGTGAGAGGGTATGTTTAGTTTGAATAAACCGATCGTGTGCAAAATCGTGTAAGTTTATGTCGACACGGGCTGGAACACGACCGTGTCCTTTGCCCGTGTAACATTCTGTGTGTGTCGTGTGGAATCTAGACGGACACGGGCTAGAACACGACCGTATCCCATGCCCGTGTAACTTTCTGTTCCCATGTTAAATAAATTGGATGGATACGGGATGGGACACGACCGTGTCCCATGCCCGTGTAACATTCTGTGGTCTACATGTGAAGTCTTAACGCACACAGGTTGGGACACAGCAGAAATTGTATTGGATAGAGATCCAAGATTTATATCAAAGTTTTGGGGAAGTTTACAAAAAGTGATGGGAACGAAGCTACAATTCAGCACAGCATATCACCCCTAAACAGATGGACAGATGGAGAGGACTATTCAAACTTTGGAAGATATGCTGAGGGCATGTATTATAGAGTTTAAAGGAAGTTGGGATACTTACTTACCTTTGGTTGAGTTTGCCTATAATAACAATTATCACTCAACCATACACATGCCACCTTATGAAGCTTTATATGGGAGAAAGTATCAATCTCCATTATTTTGGGATGATGTAGAGAAAGCTGTAATAGGTCCCGATTTGATTCAAGAAACATCAGATAAAATTGTAGTGATCAAACAAAAGATGAAAGAATCCCAAGATAAACAAAAGAGCTGGGCTGATTTGAAAAGAAGGGAATTAGAATTCCAAGTGGGAGAACATGTGTATCTAAGGGTAAAACCAATCAAAAGTATTCATCGTGCTAAAGCCCAAGGAAAACTAAGTTCAAGATATATAGGCCCATTTGAGATTTTAGAATGTGTTGGGAATTTGGCTTACAGATTAGCATTGCCACCTAATCTGTCGAGAATTCATAACGTTTTCCATGTGTCAGTTTTGAGGAAACACATTCCCGATCCCAATCGTATTGTAACATTGGAATCAATAAGACTGCAAGAAAACCTGACATACGAAGAACACCCAATGAAGATTATAGACAGTAAAGTACAGCAATTGAGGAATAAACAGATTCGTTATATCAAGGTATTATGGAGAAACCATGAACAAGAATCAACTACCTGGGAAGCAGAAGATGAATTAAAGAAGAGATATCCACACCTATTCCTAGAACCAGGTACACATCTCAAGTTTTGAGGACAAAACTTATTTGAAGGGGGGAAGAATGTAAACCCTAGGAAATCAGTAGTTGAACCCTAATTCAAGTCCAAGTGTCCTAAACTATACAATAAGTCGATAAGGCTAATAACAATAAAAATTATGAAATTTAATAAATCGAATATAACGCCGATAACAAAACCCTAGAAATTGATCGAAACCCTAAATCACGTACTAAAACCTTAAAACTGATTTATGCACCATTAATCAAAATTGAACCCGAATTTGTTCGAAATCCTAAAATTATAAATATAAGTCTATAAAATAGTTAAATATTACTCAATAGTGATATAATTATAGTCGATCACAATTTTCGACTAAATCACCTATTCGTATAAAATTTTAACAAAATTGCTACAATAACTTGCAAAAAATTATAATTGTAACAGGTACCAATTAAATTGATAAATTCTCACAAAAATTACAAAATTAATTTATGATGAGTATTGTTATAATTTATATCTTTCAAAAAATTACATATATTTATTATTAATTTTTATTTTCTTCCTCTTTCTTTTTCTCTTTTTCTCTTTTCTTTCTTTCCTTCTCTTCCTCTGCTTGACAAGTCCTGGAATCAAATGGAAAAAAATCAAAACAAGCAGCCCACGTGAGGAAATGAAAATGCCAAGTGTTGAATTACAAAAAAGATAAAAATTTTGAAATGATTAATTTTGTCTCATCTTCATTAATGTAAAGGATTAGGATAAGATTTTTTTTTTTGTTTTATTTTACTCTTCTTAAAATTGCTAAACACGTGAAATAAAAAGGAAGAGGAAAATCTGGAAAACAAAAGCAAAACTGAAAACAAAAGAAGAGAAGAAATTTTGGAAATCAAAACATGAAAAAGAACGAAGAAAAGAAGAAGAAGAAAGAAGAAAAAGGAAGAAAAGAAGAAGAAAAATTAAAAATAATAGGTAAGTAGAAGTATTTTAGTAGTATAGATGTATATTATATAGTATATACATGTATAAATGTAGTATTTGTATGGTATTTGTATAAATATAACATTACTATTACATGTATATATACATAAATATATAAATTGAATTATATATGCATGTATAAAGACATGTATGTATACATGTATGTACATAGGTATATTATACAAAAGAGTTATGTATTATGTATTTTTTTTAAGAATACATATAATTAGTATTAAGTATTTTTACTAAATAACTATAGTATATATATATGTATACATGTATAATTATTTTCATATATATATATATATATATATATAGTCGTATAGTATATATGTAGTAGTATATTTCTATAAGTGATAATATGTGTATATAGGACATATATATATAATATAGAGTATATATTATGGTATACCGAATATATCATATAATACATGTATAATATATAGTATATATATTTTATAA
>JAMXBB010000004.1:117726957-117751508 GCA_024138015.1 Lumnitzera littorea | reverse complement strand
ATATAATAGTTACTAAATAAAATAAATTTATAAATATGTAAGAAGTAGGTATATAAATATATATATGTGTATTACCGTAAAATTAGGGATTACAAATTAAAGTAAATTATAAAATTAATTAAATATAGTATAAGTACATAAATATGTATATATAAATCATAAAATACAAACAAATAATAAGAAAATAATAAATAATAGCAATAATAATAATAATAATTGTAATAAGACTAAAACCTCAAAAATAGGAAAAGTATGCTTAAAATAATAAAAACATCAATTATATGATTTAAATAATTATTAAATCATAAATATAAGCTCAAATTAATATTTTATAAATTTTTAAATTAAAATAATAAATTTTGTGATATTTTTATGTCATCATTTAAACTACGAGTCACAACGTCCAAAACGGACCTCACTATAAAAAAAATACACTCGAAAACGATCAAAATGGACTATAAGTTCATAACGATTCGAGCTAAAACAAAAAAAGTTATATACAATTCGGTAAAAAGCTCGAATCGATGATTTCACGTAAATCAATAACCGATTTAAGTAAATAGTACGATTTAGCATGCTAATTTAGTTATTTAATTCCCAAACTTATTACTTTCCATATTCCCCTAATATTAGGTGACTCTGAGATTGAGACCGACTTACCTTTGGACTATTATAATCCCTGACATTATTTATAACCAAATAAGTACTCCCGATTACTCTATACTTGTTTTGTACTTATAGTTAGTGCACATGAATTAAATATTAATAACTTGATGCATAGGGGTTTGGGTTATGTATGTGATTAATATTGATTGATTGCTGTGCAAAATACTATTAAATGTGATAATTGAAGATTTGGTTATATAATTGATTGTTGCATAATTTGAATGATTTGGTGATAATGTTTGATTACCTCATAAATTGACTTAATCATATTCAACTCAACTAAAATTAAATGGATCATGCATAGAGCACAAACATTGCATATAATGTTCCAGCCATCACCATACACGATTGGTAATGAAGGGCCTTAGAGGGATGCATTCCCACATGATTTGATTAGTACAATGTAGGACCATTGGTACAACAAGACCCTACCATTGGCTCGCGAGTTCTATTGGCGCCGGAGACGCTAGCCGTAGGTGGTTGGGAGTCGTGTCTAGAGACCACCACTGTAGGGTGTAAGCGTAGACTGCGAGGGCCACCTCACCGCTAAACCTAGATATTTGTATACTATTGACTGTTGGAAATAGAAACCTATTTTGTGAAACAGGGAATTTATATATATATAATTATATAAGGTTAAAAACCTAGGTGTTAAAGCCCGGTTGTGATTGGTGCCGATGTATTTCCAACCCTTACTTCGGAGGGCGTTAAATCCGATGTTGTATGCAGCACTGATCAACTGCATATATATGCTATTTGGCATACTGCTTGTTCATACATTCATATGTTTGGTAATAAACTGTTTGATAACTTGTTTGCTGTTATAGTATGAGGGATACCTCACTAAGCTTTTGTAGTTTACTCCTCAATGGTTTTCTCTTGCAAGTTGCTAGATGATCAAGCATAGGTTAAGAACTGAGAGTTGAGTGCCAACGTCGAGATACATAGAAGTTAGAATCTAAGGACAGACTGTATGGTTCATTTGAATTATTATATATATACAGTTATTAATACTACATTTAAATTTTGTGACTTTAGTAAGTTTAAGTTTTAGAACTTTATTACCTAATGTTGTTGTTTAGTAGGGGATGCTGATTCTCTACATTTCTGATGGACTATAGCTTATTAGATATCTATAGTCATATATATGTGGTCGTAAGTTAATTAAATTAAGAAAAAAATAATAAATAAATAAAAATATTAGTAACTAATTGTTTAGAATCTTGCAATCTCTAACTTGTAAGATGATTTTTAAATCATGGGTGCACACATAATATGAAAATTTTAAGTAATCTTACTAGGCTCCTTTTAGGGTCATGACAAATATAATTATGTTGACAGATTTATTTTAATTTTTCTTAAATTACATACATATCCTTCATTAAAATTATGGATATTAGTTTGATATGGATAGTGTCAATTATGGCTAAACCAACTTTAAGGGATATAGTAAGTATGACTTTGGTTAGGATTAAGCCTGATGGGCTCCTTACTCCTTATTACCTACAAAACACCCCCTATGGATACGCCCACGAAGGCCCTCTGGCACTCAAATTAGCAATGAGGACCATAAGGGGATTAGTTGGGGGTGTCTAAGCACTAAAGTCCTTAAGGAAGGTGCTTAGATGTCATGAAAGTGTAGAGAGAAGAGTGATTAGGTTAGCTGTAGGAACTGAATCTAGAATCCCCCTACTTGTTTACTTTCTTGGACTATTTATAGTGTAAGAGAGTACAACTACCTACATACGTATTAACTTAGGGTTCGTCTGTATTGGCAACTGGTAAGGGACATACATTGTAGAACTAACAGGGTAGCTCTAGGAGTTAATCAGTTATAAACCCTTTAAGTTTTGACCATAGTTGGAAGCCAGATATGAGAGAAATTCAATAGTAATCTCTAGAACTCTACAAAAGTATAAGAATTAAAATCCTAAATAAGATAACTTAAACCTAAATTGTCAAAAACCCTAAATAAGAAGATAGGAAAACCCTAGAGTAAGCTTAATGGTAAAACCCTAATTATCTACATGAAACCTTAAAATGATAAGAAAACCCTAACTATAACCTACAAACCCTAAGGTATTGAGAAAAAACTAATTCTAAGTTGTGAAAATCATTCGTTAAGTGTAAACAAGTACTCCGATTCACTAAAACCCTAAGTACTAAACGCATACGCAAACTGACCATTATAAATGTCCAAAATCCTAAGAAAACCCTAAGAGTATACGTAAGACATGGAAACTAATTAAATTAAAATAGCAAAATGTAACAAAGCCATGGAATCTCTCTAATTATGTTTAATATACTTAATTAGACTCAATTATACATAATCACCCTAATTACACCATAAACCCTAGCCAACTTCTATTACATCATAATTAGCAATAAGATAAATGTGAGCCCTGTAATTTCTCATAGTTATTTAGAGTAAGTAATTTAAGATGTACATGAAAATAAGTTGATTATGATGATATTTCATAAGTAAGTCTTAGGAATTAGACAAGAACACCCGTGGGTTTGGATTATATAAATATAACAAAATAGTCGTATTATAGCTAAAAATAGTTAATTTACTAAATTTTAATATATAGTATTTTACCTACTATAAATGCACGATTTAGATAACAAAAATTAATCAAACCTTAGAAATAAATTATTTGAGTATTAAAATTATAAAGTGACATGAAATAATATATAGATATAGTACGTATACCTTAGGTATAATTATTATATATACCCAAAAATGCTAAAAATACTCGAAAGTCTATATAACTAACTAAAAATTAATAAGAAAAGTGATAAATAAAATTAGGAAAAATTGTTAAACCACCAAAATCACGATGGATTTGGATGTAGACAAGCATGGGATAGCTATTGGTTAAGGATTAAACTCTAAAGACACATATACATGCATTATGGATAGGTATAAATAGGCTTAAGAGAGAGAAAAATGCATTCTTTTCACACATGCATGCTTAGGAAATTAGGAAATACTCTCTATGGATTCTTTGAAGAGTTAGGGTTCTAGGAAAATTATGGAAGGTGGAAGAAAGATTGAAAGAAAATTTTGAAAAAATAAGAACCAAAATTGTACAAACCAAGTTGATTCAAGGAATGTGGGTTTGGAGAGATGCTAGAAGTGAACCACCACCACAACCCAATAGTGGTAGCAGCAGCTAAGAGGGTCAACAAAGGGGTGGTCAAAGATGGAGGCTAAACGGCCAATTTTTGGTAAGTTAAGATTTTGGTCCGATTTTATTAAATTTTTTAAAAATAATAAATTAATTCCAAAAATTATAAGAAAATTTATTTAGAAGTATTTTTGCCTATACTTTTAGTGAAAAATTGTAAAAATTTTAACTAGATTTATGACCTCTTTAAAAAATTGTGCAAAACTAATTAATTTTCGAAATTGTTTTAAATAACCCTATTTTTGTTGTTTTGAAACCAATTTTTTCTAAAACTTTCCTATACTGTATGAATGAATCCTCTGAAAATTTTTCAACCCAAAATATTTTATATGATTTTTCGTAATTATTAAGCCTGTAAATTTGATAAAAAAAAATGCTATTTTCTAGAAATTACACACCATAACTCTATGGAAAATAACATGCAACTGATCTGGAGCTTGTTGGTGTCACATGTCATTATAGAGAGTGATTCGGAGTTAGTTGGATGGATTAGAATTTGAGTAATGCACGAATCATTAATTATGGAAACATGCGCTAATGTGAAAATATGATGATTTGGAAGTTTTTGGTAATATGGTGATCATGGGCATAATGAACATGTGGTATGATCATGTTTTATCATGTTTATAAACTGGAATAAAGTGCTGAAGTGATTCACTTTAGGCAAACTTGTAAATTTAAAATGTTTAAAGAGTTTTTTAAATGATTAATCTAGTAAAAGAATGATTTAAATTCTTGGTTTAGCTACTAATCAAAAGGTTAGCCAGTGCAAATATCTTGATTATAACCACATTAAAATCTTGGGTAAGGCAGTATTTGATAAAATAACCACGTTAAAATCATGGTCAAAATGATTTCAAAGACATGGTCAAAAGGTTAATGAATGAAAGGATTTTAACTCTAAACTATGTGGAGCCTCATTTAGGAAGCTATTTAGTGAAAGAAGTGTGTTTGTAATGATTTTAAAAACTTGACCAGAGTGGTGGCTGAATTAAAGGTTTTAGATGAAATCACTTCACAAAATATCTTCAGAAGGTTGGTTTATAAAAAGGAAACTTAATCTATAGTTAAGAGAGTTTATTAGAAAATTGAATGGTAAGAGGGACTTAACTATACCCCCATCAAAGACTTGTTTAGGAAGCCTTTGGTAAAGGAAATGTAGCTAAAAGGGCTTGGAGGACTTAATCCAAGGATTGATTGGTGTGGAATGCTTAAGGGAGGTGACTTTAGAGGCTTGTTTAGAGAGTTGATTCGAGTATTGGGATAACTTCAAAAGACTTGGTCAAAAGGTTATTAGTCTAAAAACACTCATCCAAAGACTTCACTAGAAAGTTCTGAAACCAAAATTTGGTATTAAGTAAGCTTTTAGAACCTTATTCAGAGACTTTAATAGCAAGTAAGAACTCGATGCGATGCTTACACAACTTGCTAAAAATAAGTCATAATCATACTTAAATTATTAAAATGAACTTATTTAACTTTATATTTAGTAAAACAAAAGTAATTATACTGAATATTTTGAGAACAATTGAAGTAGATGAGATCAACTATCAGTACCGTCGAGCGTCACACGTGTGTGCTTAAATAATGTTTTGCTACTTAGAGTGTTGAATTTTATGTATTGGTTGCTTTATGATGTTGGTTGATTGAATTGTATGAAATTGCTTAATCACCATAAAAGCAATCTAACTAAAACTCGACCTAACATCTTACTAGACATGCATCGTAACCCATTAGGGAAACAATTAAGATTCTTTAGCCAAACATGGACCTTTCAATGAAGATAGCTAAAATGGTCATCTCCTTACCCTTAGTTGAACTAAGTGACAAGAGAGGAGGTCGTAGCAAGATTGGGGATCGTGGTTCAAAGAGAAGTCTCAAGCAAAGTGTATTCTCCATTATACAAGCCCTAGTTTAGTTCTGATTCATGAAGTGCACAACGTCAAACTCCTCGACCCTAATTAAAGAGGGTGTAATTTCTCTATTCTCATGAAGGATTGGATAACGTCATGTGATGGTACTTATTTGTACATACATAACATCTAACTAAACTTGCTTGAAAACCTTAGCTACTCTGTATCAAATATGTGCTATTATCTCCGTCCTACTTACTAAAAAAGTTATCACTCATTCTCCTATAATTGTTTTGTAAGTTTTCTAGTAGATATACCAATATTACTCTAAGTTCTAGAAGTGTAGAGAACGGCATTAGGGAGTGAAATTCAACACCAATTGGCTAGATTCCTATTTTATTTATTGATTTTGTTAACCTTCAAGAAAACTAATAGGATCTCTTCAGGTGACTCTTTAGTTTTCAACTACTGTTACCTATACTATGTTCTGTAAACCTGTGGACTTTTATAAATTCTTATTATGTTGTTTTTTTGAAGTTATTTATGAAACTTGATTTCTTCTCAAGCTTTTATACTACAAAATCTCTTTAAAAGCTATTTTTGAAAAGTTGCACCATAAGTTGATACCAAACAAGTGTTGAATTGGATGACTTAAAGCTATGGAGTAGTAAATGCCTGATGTAAGCTATATTTATGTTAATGGCTATAGTAACTAGCTTCTAGCTTAGGTTGGTTTACCTAGTAAGATTTTTATGACTTCTTAATTTGGGGCATGACAATAAATACCATTAAGGATAAAAGACAAAGGGATTAACTAGTGGGATTAAAGACATTTGTCCTTTAGGAGGCAAAGATTTACCAAAAATAGTAGAAAACAAATGAAGGTACATGATACATGTGGGGACCATGTACCATGTACCCAAAAGGACACAACTTGGTCCCCTATCCCCCTTGCTCACTCATTCCAGCCACTTCCATCCCATACTCCCATTTCAAGACCAACTATGTAAATCGACTGTGTGGACATGAATAAAGCCGCTTTCTTTCTTTTGGTCAATAGTTAAAAGACCATATATCATTGTTAAAGACATAATTTCTATGTTGTCTTGGACAGTAAACAAATGCCCATCAAGACATGAGGAATGAGAGGAGAAAAAGAAACTTATGTAGTAGAAAGCTAAGGATACACAATTTTCCTATTGTGGTTAAAATTTAAGTAAAACTTAAATCATTGAGTTGTATCAATTTTACTAGATTTGCAAGAATATTTGTCGTTTCCATACCTTTTGAATAGATTGGTGAAATATTTGAGGCATTATAAAATGTTTAAGTTACTTTACATGTAATACAAAATTACAAAGGTTTAAGAGTTTCTAAGGAAATCAATTATAAAACTTAGAAATGATTTGTAAAAATTTTAAATAATTTGGTGAATACAGTAATTGAAATTTGACCTACTAGTAAGGAGAATGTGCATTTTAGCCATGATGGTGGATGACCATTGATAACTAGAGAAATCTTAAAAAAAAAAAAAAAAAAAGAAGAAGAAGAAGAAGAAGAAGAAAGAAAAATGTGAGCTGCCAATAATCCTATATAATCGAGGGTTGAAATTAAACAAGGTACAAAGAGAAATAGCATTAGACTTTGTCAAAAGTGAGATTGATTAACTCACCTAATCAAGTTTCTACACAAGCTTTATAATAATATGCAATTACACTAAGTGGTAATAGAAAGAGCATTGGGTGGTGATTCCACCAATGTCATGGAGAACATCATAAAGCACTAAGTAAATCATGGTGCTAAAAGTAGCCTTACTAAAGATTTTAGAAAATTTTTGTCTTACAAACTTTATTTTGAGTTGCAACTTGCAAGTAGAAATATGCAGGCAGAAATGTAGGATGTAAGGAGTGTTACTAAAAACCTCTCCAGCATTGTAACCTCAACATGTTTTTATCCACCTATGCTATTCATAGCCTATTAATGCCTACTAGTAATATTGAAATAGTTGGATGATTAACCCTCTTTATTAACATGGTATTTTAGGATTTATATGGACTACCAAGAATTGTGAAAGTTTGTTATTGAAACTGAGATGCCGTCTATTGAAGAGCAATACCTTAAAAGTATAAGAAGTAGTTTTAGTATATTAGAGAGAAAAAACCAGTTTATGCTAATTTAACTTAAAATTTTTAAACTTCTAAAGGAGTATTTATAGAAAAATCCATAAGTATGAAGTTTGAAATTGTTTTTTGGTTTTATTTTCCTATGGTTTCAAAGAGTTTAGATAATAAATCTTAAACTCAAGTAGCCTATTTCACCTGTATGAACTATTTATGGCTACTTACCAGTACATTAACCTAATATGCGACCTCACTTAGGTTAGCAATCCAATGATATGAAAGTCAACACCTAACTAATTTGATCCATTCAATAAGAGGTTACATAGTGACTAGACATATAATATCAATTACTAAGTGGATTATTACAAATAACTAGCATCTACTCTATCTCTTTGGGTCTTTTTCCAAGTACAAGCAACAAACAACTTACTATGTTCCTGTTTTCATTTGATTGATTTATTATTCTATCCTAATAATCACATAATTTATTGAAGATGAAGATTTATTGTTCACATAATGTTTTCCCAATGGTGTCTTACCAATTAGAAAGTAATACTTAAGCACATAATATCAATTGGGACATTTATTTACTAGTTCCACAATTTAGATGTTTGGTTGCGGCTGATAAGAAATCTATTGCCACATTATATTGGGTACAATACTCATTACTTAAAATATAACCACTACTAATTATATGTAATCAATTAGGACAATAACTAGCCAAAATTAAGTGAAATAAATGGATATGTTGGTTATAACATAAGGATATTTTCACACATGTTAACTCTTTTCTATTTTACAATCCTTTCTATAATACAAAATTTGATTTTTGAAAATCAATAAATCCAAACTTCTGAGATTAAGTTAATCCTACTAACTAAAAATAACAAAGTGACCACGAAGTTGAAATGATGTTCCCATAAGCACTCACATGATAATTAGATTCTTAGGTGATGGTTAACAAGAATAATTTGCTTCTTTTTTTTTTTTTTTTTGGTAATAAGACTTGGTGCTAATTTATCAATTGATTTTATTTAAGCTTGTTTTAATAATTATGATTTTTTGGGGTTGTGTATAATATATGTACATATATATATATTTGGTTTGTAAATGGTTGATCAATTAAAATAATGAAATTCAAAATTTTTTTTCATTATTAGTATTAGTATATCTATCTTTCCTTTACTTGAATGTCATCTTTTACATATTAATCATTGAACCATGCATTATTTTTGTGGTGCCTAACAATTTATATCACCTTGTTCATGTGATTTATTTAATAATTAAAGCTCACACTTGAAAGAAGTGTTATGTAGGAGATTCATCCTTCTTTTCACTCTAGAACATGAAAGCATCCTCCCCTATCTAGGACTAAGTGGTGTATGAAACAACTGTAAGGAAATTTAAAGTAGAAATTGCTTAAATTAGTTAACAATATGACACATTTAAAATTGAAATTACAAATTAATATAATGAATTACTATCAAATATAACTCAACGCTAAAGAAAACCACATAAATGAATATAAAAATTTAAAGCTAGATATTTTTTCAATATACCTTAAGAACGATGCAAAGGATTTACTATCAAACAATAGTTCTCTTTGGTTTTTGCCTTAAAAAAATAAAAAGAAGAAAAAAGTTGTCTTTGGTTATTAGAAATGAGAGATAATTGCACCAATGAACTTAGAAATATCGCACATGACCCACCAAACAATCTTATTAATTTATGCATATTAGGCAATTTAAACCACCTATAATTATTATTAAAAGGTAAGAGAAGAAAAGAAAAAAAAAACAGAAAGAAAAAGACGGCAAAGATTTTCAGCCTCAACTTGAGATGCATTTGTGTGTTAAGCTACACTAACGATTGTGACTAGCGTCAATGTGTTAAGAACGAATTAAGTGCCTTAAATCAATGAAATATAAGTTTCACAGTTAGTGTCATGACACTAAAGGGGGCCTAATAGAATTATCTAAAATTTTCATATTACGTGTGCACTCATAATACAAAAACTATCTTGCAAATTAGAGGTTGCAAGACTCTAAAAAAATTAGTCACTAAAGTTTTCGATTTTTAATGTAATTAACTTATTATAATATAGAAGTGACTATGGATATCTAATAAGCCATAGTCCATCAGAACTGTAGAGAATCGATATCCCCTACCAAACAATAAAATTAGGTAGTAAAGCTCTAAAACTTAAACTTACAAAAGTCATAATAAAAAAATATAGTATTAATAATTAGATATAATAAGTCAAACCACTATACAATCTTATCCTCAGGTTCTAACTTTTATGCATCTCAACACTGGTACTCAATACTTGGCTCTTAACCTATGCCCGATTATCTGTCAACTTACAAAAGAAAACTATTGGGGAGTAAACTACAAGACCTTAGTAAGTTATCCCTCATACTATACTAGCAAGCAAGTTATCAAACAGTTTATTAAAAAACATATGAATGCATAAACAAGCAGTATATCAAACAGTATATATGCAATTGACTGGTGATACATACAACATCGAATTTAATGCTCTCCGAAGTAAGGGTTGAAGATACATTGGCACAAATCATAACCGAGCTCTAGTACCTAGGTTTTTAACCATATATAAATATATGTAGAAATTCTCTATTTCACGAAATAAGTTTCTATTTCCAACAGTTAATAGTACATAAATATCCAAGTCTAGCGGTGAGGTGACCCCTGTAGTTCACGCTCACACCTTACAGCGATGGTCTCTAAACGCGACCACCAGCCACTTACGATTAGCGTCTCCAGTGCTAGTAAAACTCGCAAGCCAAGGGTAAGGTATCGTTGTACCAATACTCCTATACTGTACCAATCAAATCATATGAGAATCCATTCCTCCAAGACCCTTCATTACCAATCACATGAGGTGATGGCTGAAACATTATATGGAATGTCCGTGCTTTATGCATGATCCATTTAATTTTAGTTGTGTTGAATATGATTAAGTCAATTTATGAGATAATCAAATATTATCAACAAATCATTCAAATTATGCAACAATCAATCATGTGACCCAAATCTTCAACTATCACATTTAACAGTATCTTACACAGTAATCAATCAATATTAGTCATATGCATAACTCGAACCCCCATGCATCAAGTTATTAATATTTAATTTATATGCACCAACTGCAAGCACAAAACAAGTATAAAATCATCAGGAGTACTCACTTGGTCATAAATGATGTCAAGGATCACAATAATCCAAAGGTAAGTCAGTCTCGATTTCAGGATCACTTAACATTTGGAGAAAATGAAAAGTAGTAAGTTTGGGAATTAAATAACTAAACTAGTATACTATGCCGTACTGTTTACTTAACTCAATTATTGATTTATGTGAAATCAACGATTCAAGCCTTTTATCAAATTGCATATAACTATTTCAATTTAGCTCGGATCTTTACGAACTTAGAGTCCATTTTGATCGTTTTCGAGCGTACTTTCTCGTAGCAAGGTTTATTTTAAATGTTGTAGTTCGTAGTTTTGACTGTGATATAAGAATATCACAAAATTTATTATTTTAACTTAAAAAATTATAAAATATTAATTTAAGCTTTTTCTTATTATATTTACGATTTAATTATATATATATAAATACTTATGATTTTATTTTATTAAATTTTCTAATTGACTTAATTATTAAATTTTNTAAATCCAAACTTCTGAGATTAAGTTAATCCTACTAACTAAAAATAACAAAGTGACCACGAAGTTGAAATGATGTTCCCATAAGCACTCACATGATAATTAGATTCTTAGGTGATGGTTAACAAGAATAATTTGCTTCTTTTTTTTTTTTTTTTTGGTAATAAGACTTGGTGCTAATTTATCAATTGATTTTATTTAAGCTTGTTTTAATAATTATGATTTTTTGGGGTTGTGTATAATATATGTACATATATATATATTTGGTTTGTAAATGGTTGATCAATTAAAATAATGAAATTCAAAATTTTTTTTCATTATTAGTATTAGTATATCTATCTTTCCTTTACTTGAATGTCATCTTTTACATATTAATCATTGAACCATGCATTATTTTTGTGGTGCCTAACAATTTATATCACCTTGTTCATGTGATTTATTTAATAATTAAAGCTCACACTTGAAAGAAGTGTTATGTAGGAGATTCATCCTTCTTTTCACTCTAGAACATGAAAGCATCCTCCCCTATCTAGGACTAAGTGGTGTATGAAACAACTGTAAGGAAATTTAAAGTAGAAATTGCTTAAATTAGTTAACAATATGACACATTTAAAATTGAAATTACAAATTAATATAATGAATTACTATCAAATATAACTCAACGCTAAAGAAAACCACATAAATGAATATAAAAATTTAAAGCTAGATATTTTTTCAATATACCTTAAGAACGATGCAAAGGATTTACTATCAAACAATAGTTCTCTTTGGTTTTTGCCTTAAAAAAATAAAAAGAAGAAAAAAGTTGTCTTTGGTTATTAGAAATGAGAGATAATTGCACCAATGAACTTAGAAATATCGCACATGACCCACCAAACAATCTTATTAATTTATGCATATTAGGCAATTTAAACCACCTATAATTATTATTAAAAGGTAAGAGAAGAAAAGAAAAAAAAAACAGAAAGAAAAAGACGGCAAAGATTTTCAGCCTCAACTTGAGATGCATTTGTGTGTTAAGCTACACTAACGATTGTGACTAGCGTCAATGTGTTAAGAACGAATTAAGTGCCTTAAATCAATGAAATATAAGTTTCACAGTTAGTGTCATGACACTAAAGGGGGCCTAATAGAATTATCTAAAATTTTCATATTACGTGTGCACTCATAATACAAAAACTATCTTGCAAATTAGAGGTTGCAAGACTCTAAAAAAATTAGTCACTAAAGTTTTCGATTTTTAATGTAATTAACTTATTATAATATAGAAGTGACTATGGATATCTAATAAGCCATAGTCCATCAGAACTGTAGAGAATCGATATCCCCTACCAAACAATAAAATTAGGTAGTAAAGCTCTAAAACTTAAACTTACAAAAGTCATAATAAAAAAATATAGTATTAATAATTAGATATAATAAGTCAAACCACTATACAATCTTATCCTCAGGTTCTAACTTTTATGCATCTCAACACTGGTACTCAATACTTGGCTCTTAACCTATGCCCGATTATCTGTCAACTTACAAAAGAAAACTATTGGGGAGTAAACTACAAGACCTTAGTAAGTTATCCCTCATACTATACTAGCAAGCAAGTTATCAAACAGTTTATTAAAAAACATATGAATGCATAAACAAGCAGTATATCAAACAGTATATATGCAATTGACTGGTGATACATACAACATCGAATTTAATGCTCTCCGAAGTAAGGGTTGAAGATACATTGGCACAAATCATAACCGAGCTCTAGTACCTAGGTTTTTAACCATATATAAATATATGTAGAAATTCTCTATTTCACGAAATAAGTTTCTATTTCCAACAGTTAATAGTACATAAATATCCAAGTCTAGCGGTGAGGTGACCCCTGTAGTTCACGCTCACACCTTACAGCGATGGTCTCTAAACGCGACCACCAGCCACTTACGATTAGCGTCTCCAGTGCTAGTAAAACTCGCAAGCCAAGGGTAAGGTATCGTTGTACCAATACTCCTATACTGTACCAATCAAATCATATGAGAATCCATTCCTCCAAGACCCTTCATTACCAATCACATGAGGTGATGGCTGAAACATTATATGGAATGTCCGTGCTTTATGCATGATCCATTTAATTTTAGTTGTGTTGAATATGATTAAGTCAATTTATGAGATAATCAAATATTATCAACAAATCATTCAAATTATGCAACAATCAATCATGTGACCCAAATCTTCAACTATCACATTTAACAGTATCTTACACAGTAATCAATCAATATTAGTCATATGCATAACTCGAACCCCCATGCATCAAGTTATTAATATTTAATTTATATGCACCAACTGCAAGCACAAAACAAGTATAAAATCATCAGGAGTACTCACTTGGTCATAAATGATGTCAAGGATCACAATAATCCAAAGGTAAGTCAGTCTCGATTTCAGGATCACTTAACATTTGGAGAAAATGAAAAGTAGTAAGTTTGGGAATTAAATAACTAAACTAGTATACTATGCCGTACTGTTTACTTAACTCAATTATTGATTTATGTGAAATCAACGATTCAAGCCTTTTATCAAATTGCATATAACTATTTCAATTTAGCTCGGATCTTTACGAACTTAGAGTCCATTTTGATCGTTTTCGAGCGTACTTTCTCGTAGCAAGGTTTATTTTAAATGTTGTAGTTCGTAGTTTTGACTGTGATATAAGAATATCACAAAATTTATTATTTTAACTTAAAAAATTATAAAATATTAATTTAAGCTTTTTCTTATTATATTTACGATTTAATTATATATATATAAATACTTATGATTATATTTAATCAAATCTTTCAATTTACTTAATTATTAAATTTTTTTTCCTCTAAATTACGGTAATGTTATATATATATATATATATATATTATCTTACTTTATTTATTAAATTATTAGTATATTATATTATATACACTATTTAATTATACTCGTATTTTTATGTATATGTCACTATTCATATACGTCCATTTATACATATACTATACTTTATATAATAAATTATTTTAACCCTAATTATACATTATGTACCAGTATAATATATACGTATTTATATTTTATATACATATGTAAATGTATGGTTATTTATATATATACATATGTACAAAAATACAAAATACAATTAATAATATACATATATTCACCTATATTCAACACATCCAACCCATTACATGTACTAATATATATACAAAAAAAAACTTGTATAAATTAAAAATACTAAGTATAAATACATATACGTACACCTACTATTATACACATACAATATATATATCATATAATATGAAATACTATGGATATATACACACATATATAACATCACGCCTACACACACACACACATATATATAGAAAATACGAAATATGTACCTATACACATAAATACTAAAATACTTGATACTTGTACATATATCTCATAAACGTATACACATTTATATAAAAAAAATTCAAAATACTATATGTGTATTTCTATACATGTTCATATCTACCAACTTATATATATATATATATATATACATAAGGGAAATACAAAACATATACATATGCACACATATATATACGAAATTAAATAACACATGTATATACGTATCACATACTAAAGTAAATACTATGTACATATACACCCATATATATTCACGCATACCTACATATATATATATATATATAAGTTGGTAGATATGAACATGTAGTCTGCTATATATAGCAGACTCCTCTATCACGACCCAAACAATATCACTATCGTGGTAAATCACCGTATGCCATACAAAGGTCTATGATCAACCCTTCTATTGATCATTGGCCATTTATATGATGCACAAGGCTCATTCCACTCTATATTACCCTCAAGCATGTAGATAAGTAATAACAAGCGCCTTAATTGAATTTACTAAGTTCCTGAATATATTATTAATTTAAAAATGTAGAACACAACATTGTAATGTGTATCCACAAATACGCAGCAGGTATGAACCACGAATGGGTATTCGATGTTTGAGTGGAATGAAGGATAGGACATGCAAGGGGGTTTTGACTATTGCATGGATATCACACACCAAGATACAACATAATCAAGGGTTGAGTTCAAAATAAGGTTTGATGCAACTTACAAACACTAAATGTCACTGGGGTTTTAAATGAAAGGTTAGATGCAACTCACTAACTCGCTCAAATGAAGGGTTCACCATAATCTTAAGGGCAAGATTGATAAGAACACAAGAGATTAAAGAGTAAAGCACACTCAATAATCTGGTAAATACAAGCTCTAAGAACTCAAGAGTATCCTTATTAGAGAAAGGAATGCTCAGGTGTAAAAATACACTAGTCTAAATATTCTTCACTATCTTGATCCTCTGTTAATTACAAATGTTGCTATTTATAATAAGTCCTAAGCCCTAGTGGCAAATCTGTAAATAATATATAAGGCTTTAAACCCTAAGGAATGGCCCACAATAGAAATAAGAAAAATATTTACAAAGTATACAAAAGTGGTCAGCATGTAGTCATCCAACTTATCTGTGGACTCGAGTAGGGGCAAAATGGCAGTTGGGTATCCGAGCCAGGGTGGAATGTTTGAGAGTCTTATTATGCTTAGCCGAGCTCCCAGTGAAGTCAGCCCATAGTTGCTATACTCATAGATTACTTAACGTGAACTTTCCTATGTTGTGCTAAGCTGTTCTTTAGCTTTGAGTACTCGACCGTATAGTTTTTTAGCTTCTCAGCAAATGTTAGTCTTGAGGTCAAGTAGCTCCTTTCCTTCCCCTTGGTCTTCTGGTATTAGCTCAACCTCGGTAAAAACTATTCGGCCTCAGCTTTGAACAATTTGGCCTCAAGTTAAGACAGGTCGACTTTAGCTTCTAGCAGGTCAATGTTGGCTTGGGATAGGTCGGCCTTGGCTAAGAGATCATCAAGGATTGATTCCTATTAGTTCCAAAACAAAAATATAGAAATACATACTTAACTAACTGCAAATAGCTCAACTATCAAATAATAACAAAAGATATCATGAATCCTATCCAATACTAAAAGTTCCCTCTTTCGCTCCACAAATCGCATAGTCCCATCCCAACGTGAGACTAACCTCAATCATTCCGTAGCCTGACTCGATGAAGAGGTTTCCCTACATCAAAAGAAATCTATAGGGGTGTAAGCTTACCATTAATGAGCTAATCACTCCGTCATGCTATCACAACCCAAGGGGGCTAGTTGTGACAGTCGCCGTATACTGTACAAAGGATTATAGATTGAATTCCCTTACAATCAACAACCCTTTTATACGATACACAAGGCTACAGCTACTACTAACTACCAAGAGTGTATAAGCTTAAGCAATATCATTTCATGATAAATAATAAAATTATAAAAACAGAACATATGGTATATTTATATAAAAGTTTACAAATAAGAAGTCAGTAACATGTCTTAAGTTAAACCAGTATATCGATTATATATTCAGCTCTATAAACTATTAGAAATACTCTTTGATCACATCCAACTCCCATATTGACCCCGTGTAGAACACTAACCTCGGGCATGCGACGACCTGACTCTACAAATAAATCGGCCAACGAAAGAAGTGCTGGTCAAAGGTTTCCTTAAGGCCCAATTAGAGTTTTAAGCTCATTTTGAGAGTTTTAGGTCCGATTTTGAGTTTTAAGCCCTGAACCTCATTCTACTAACCTTGGTTAGTCTTTTCACTTTATTTTTTAGTGTCTTTAAGTGGATTACTTCCATGTTCAAGGTCTAGTTAGATTGCATTAATGGCTTCAAGTTTAGTATTTCCACTTAATTTATCGTTTTCTTAAGCTTAAGTGACAAATCAAGAGTTTGCACTACTTGTACTCCAATCTTCACTTAACTTCTTCTTCATATGAGGATTATTTGTCATAATATTAAGTGAAGTTTTATAGATCATACACATATTACATGTGCCACACTTGATTTAGGTTCGTAAGAGTTTATCTTTACACTAGGCTTCATATAATGGTTTTTCCTTTACCTAAAGCTAAATTTAAGCATGTAAAACTAAATAGAAGTAGAAGTAGCACTTCAATACACTTCAAACATTCTACATCCAACATAATCCTAAGTTCCTCATGCACTTGGTTTCATGATTTTCTTAAGTCATAAGCTCTTACTCAATGTAAGCCCTAAAGCTAAGCCAAGTGACCGTAAGATTGAACTTAGAACTCAAAGTTAAGGGCGATCGGTTAAAGGATCTGATCAAACCCAAATTATAAGCTATTGAGAGAAATATTAGTAAAAATGATCCCGTAAACTTAAATTTAAGAAAATAAGTAATAAAATAGAAGACTATAAAAGTTTCAAATTTTAAGCATAATAATTGCTAATTACCAAAAAAGCGAAAAGTGTAATCTAATAACTAATAAATTACTAGAGATAGATTATATGTATACTAAAAATTTCAGAATGACCAAAATAATAATTAGGAATATTCACATGTACCCCGCATGTATTTACGTGTAGATAAAAATACGCGAAATTACCTAAATTGGCCAAAAACTAAGTAAATAATTAAATAAAATTATAAATTAATTATGAAAAAATCAGAAGAGGATAGAATGATCCAAATCTGGTCGTGGCAGGTCAGGATCTGCAAAATAAAAATCAATCAATTAGAATTAGGCAACACAAAAGCCAAAAATCAAGGAAATTAGGCAAAGTCATGTCTAATTAATGCATATTAATTACCAAAATCGTCTATAAATAGGGGAAAAATTTTCAGAACTCATTTGGGCAGTAAGGAATCAGAGAAAAATCGAGAGACTCAAAAATTTAAGGGAAAATCCAAAAAAAAAAAAAAAAAGAAAACTGTGCAGATAGGGCAAGTGAGCCAAACCCACACCTCACCACCACTTGGGACCGAGCCACCACCACCACCCCACCCTAGAGCCAAAGTCTAGGCTGGCCAACAAGCTTGGACTGGGTTTGGACGGCCAGAAAGCTTCGAACCAAGTGAGTCCCTTAATTACCTTGATTTTGTATAATTTCGTAAAAATAGTTATTTTACCCAAAAAATTATGAAACTTGTTATTCTGAAGTTTTATTGTATATAGATTTAGGGAAAAATAGTGATCTAGTTTAATCACGTCTAAGAATATAGGGTTCTTAACAAATTGAACAAAACCGAACATGATTAGAACTAGAAATAAATGGGCCTAGAAGTGTAGTTTGGAGCTCAATTTTTTTCTATAGAATGCTCATGTGATATAGAATAGTGCTATGAAGCCATTTTTTTTAAATTAATTTTTGAAATTTTTAAGTTAATTTTTAGCCCTAAAATGATGGAAAAATTGAGTGATTTTGGGTTAATTAGGTGATTAAGTACTAATTACTGATTTAGATAGTAATTAGATGTTTAAGGATGCTAATCTCTGATATAGAAACCTAATCCTAGCCTTTAGAGTATTAAGTATGGTTAATTTAGGGAATTAGGTAGTTAATGTAAGAAATTAGTAATATGTAAAATTGAAAATTAATAAATCTGAAAAATTAGAGTTATTTAGATAATATTATAATAGAAATCAGAAAAATAATAAATCTGAAATAACATTTAATTTTAAGTAAAATCTTAAAATGTAAGATTTTCTTACATCGGGAATAAATCCGATACCTCAATTAGGGTTAGCGTGTACCAAATAGTTTAGAATACTAAATTAAGATCCAATAGGATATTTGGATACTCGAGCTTAATGTGATTAATGTCACATTAGGATTCGAGCATATTTAAGACTTAGGAATCAAAATTAAAAGCTAATTTAGGATTTGAACCCCGAAATAGAATACAACGAATCATTAGTACGTTATAGGTATATATGGAAAAATGAGTTAAATTATGACTTAGAATATGAATCCTTAAATTATAAGTACTAAAAAGACCTATTTGTATTATAGGACACCTACAGACAAATCGGCTTGCGATTAAGGGATCGAGCGATTGAGAAAATTCCATGTAAGTTGGATTATTACTTATTATAATAGAGTACTATTTGTATGGTACTCGGAGACTTAGGCTTATATATGGTTGTGATTATAAGTAATTTACACATGTGTTTGACGTATCTGAATTCGTGTTGAAATTGTGATGTGAGTGATTTTGTGTTATGATTGAATTGGTGTGAAATTGTTTGCACACCCTAAATGAAATTTAATCTTATTCGACTCTAAGAACCAAAAATGTCATGCATTGCAACCCGTTAGGGGATCATAGAATTCTCCAACCAAATACCGACCCCTTCGAAAGGGATAACGCAAGATTGCAAAATGGTCCCTTCTTCATCCTCAGTCGAACTAAATAACAGGAGAGGAGGTCGCGGCGAGGGTGAAGTCAATGGTTCGACGGTAGTCGCGGGAGGAGCGAGGTATCCATTGCACAAGCCTGGGTTTAGTTGTGAGCTGCTGCATAACATGGAACTCCTCAACCTGGATTAGAGCGGGCGAAATTTCTTTGATTTCACAACGGACCGGACTATGTTGTACGATGACACTTAATTGTTGCATTGTACGAAAATAATTGATTGATAATCTTATTTGTGCTTGTATGCATTCATGAGTCTCCAATTCAATTTACTGAGCTGTAGTTGCTCATACCCTTATAGATCCTTTTGCAGGTTTTGATCTCTGAACAATTCAAGTAGAATGCCGCCTTACAATTACCTAGAGGTTAGTCTTTTTAAAGCTCGGGGTGTGAGAATCAAACTACTTAGTAGTAGTGTGTAGCTAGAGTATCTTTGTAATTAAGGATGAAAGACTGATAGTTATTATGTACATTAGTGAACTATTATGTTTATGTAAAACTTCCTGGGAAGCTCTGTGGACTTACATATAATTATACATGTTTATTAGAAATTTGTAATAGTTATCATAATTGTAGTATAAATGTTAATTGGACTATTTACTTCAAAGCGAGGAGTCGTCGACACCTTGTGTAGATCATGTCTATGGTAAGCACTGTAAGGCCAGTTACTATCATAGAATGGTTTACACGGCGGGACTGTTCCGACTCTGTGACTTCAGGACGTAATACTCAAAGTGATAGACATATATGTTACAAGGAAACTAAATTTAGTCTACTCATATATTCATGCGAAAGATTTAAGAAGCTTAACACTTAGCATAGCCTAACAAAGATATCATCTTAAGTATATAATAAATTTCAAATAAACATAAATGATCTCCTAGGCATGGTGTTTTAAGGATACTTCAAGTTTAAGGCTTACTTCTTTAAGTGGATTTGTTCCTAGATTATCCTCCTTAGCTCCTTGTTTTCCCTTTTCTTTTCGTATGCTCCTTAAATCCTCGAAGTCTAGTTCTTAAGGGTGCTTTAGTGCTCTAAAGCTTCCAAAAAGGGGTTATACAAGGTTTTCTAAAGTGGCTCCTTTAAGTGGATTAAAGTAGAGGCAACAAAGATGCACTTTTATACCATGAGTGGTATGCTTGTGGGAGCAGTGATAAAGATAGAAGTGGGGTTTTATTTCCTTTTTCTTTTATAAGATAAGAATGTTTGGAAAAGCAAAAAAGAATGAGAGAAATTTAAGGCTGGATGGTCGGTTGAAATGGTGTCCAAATCCATCTAATATATATGGCCTTTTGTTGCTTCTAAGTTAATGTAAAAGCTTGTTAATTAATGATTAGATAACGTAAGCTTATTGGGACAAATAATGGACGTGATGGAACAAGTGAAAGGAAGTTAGATTGATAAGGAATGGCATGCCTCTCCTCCTTCCCCCAACAAGCATGGCCTTTGTCCTTGTAATATGGCCTTGTCCAATCAACTTCACTTTAATATATTACTTTATGTGATTAATTGAACCGCTTATCTATAAGTAATATAACTTATATGGAGAGAGGGCTTATCTTATCTTGAATCTATGGAAAGTTATCATGTGATGAGTTAATCCAATTCTTACTATTGTCTTTAGTTTTAATTTAATTCATATTGGATAGAAATTAAACATGATTGGCCAGTTATGAGCCTTACATATATGGTTCTTAAAATTTTTCCTATCTTACACTTTTCTTCTTAAAAGGAATTATAGAGTTTTAGAGTCAAGGTAATTTTAGTGAAGTTCAAGTTTTCGATTATTCATTTAGAGTCTCAACAATCTTAAGTGTCTCTAACTCATCCTAAGATTTAAGGTTTTGGTGACTTAGAGTTTGTTATCTCTATATTAGCATTTTTATTGACTTTGAAATTATCAAATTGAATTATAATTATATGGTAAATAGATTCAACTTTTAAAAAATAACTTAATTCTTAGTTTAGTTGATCCTTGGAAATGATTAAAGAACACTCTCAACTACTTCGAATGTTGCCTAAAATTGTAGGGTTTACACTCTCAATTAGAACTCCTTTAATACTTTATAATATGAGATTCAGTAGTTTGGTAAAATAACTCTCCTTATTGCTGTAGCTTATGTAATGATGATACTTTATGAAATCTTATATTAATATATATATGTTGTGATATTATCCTTGCCTGTATATCTCTTAAATAACTGATTGTAGTAATAGTATTATATATTGTATAAAGAGTCGTCAATTAAAATAAAAACCAATCTACGGTCTTTTGTACAATATATAACACTTGCTACGACTAAACTAGCCCTCAGGTCATAACATTATCATACTCAATTTTTCTCTTCTCTGTTGTAGATCACACCCTAATTTATGGCCTTGATTTTGCTCGTGATTCTCTCATAAACTTATTTACTTATTTCCGACAATAGTTTAAAGATCACACCTTAGTTCATAATCGTAAACCTTAACCGCAATCCTCTCAAAAATATTCCAAATCTCCTTTCACAACTTATAATTAACATGGGTATCATCTTAGTTTGAGTATTTTAAACACATAGTTCAATCTTCAAACATAAAATTGACAATCTATTTCAATAGTAAGTGAACTGTTAATTTTGGACACTTGTAATATTTAGATAAAAAATCTTCTCTTCACATATACTATTATCTAGTTATTTATAGTAATCATATTTTATGATACATTAACGGGAATGGGTGTTTCGAATTCATTTAATAGAGTATGGTTACATAATCTCACCATAGTTTAAACATTATTATGTATGAAATTTATATAATTGATGATATGTTGGCCACCACAAAGGTTAAATTATTAAAATTGTAAATTTCATTTTATCTTGAAGCACTAAATTTTATTAATGAATTTTTACTTGCAAATGAGATTATGCTACATAATTGATAATATTTTGAGTAAATTGAAAATTTTTCATTATGAGATGTTATATATCATCAAAAGAAGATTAGTTGTCATGACCCTAAAGGGAGCCTAGTAGGATTGCCTAAAATTTTCATATCATGTGTACACTCATGATTTGAAAATCATCTTACAAGTCAGAGATTGTAAGATTCTAAACAATTAGTCACTAAAGTTTTTATTTATTTATTTAATTAGCTTATGACTACATATATGTGACTATAAATATCCGATAAGCCACAGTCCAATAGAACCGTAGAGAATCGGTATCCCTTACCAAACAATAAGATTAGGTAGTAAAGTTCTAAAAATCAAACTTACTAAAGTCACAAAATTTAAATGTAGTATATAATAATTCAGATGAACCATATAGTTTGTCCTCAAAGTCTAACTTCTATGCATCTCGATGTTGGCACTTAACCTTCAGTTCTTAACCTATGCCCAATTACCTAACAACCTACAAGAGAAAACTATTGGAGAGTAAGCTATAAGAGCTTAGTGAGTTAACCCCCGTACTATACCAACAAATAAGTTATTAAATAGTTTATTACCAAACATATGAATACATGAATAAGCAGTATGCCAAACACTATATATGTAGTTAATCGGTACTGCATATAACATCGGAATTTAACGCCCTCCGAAGTAAAGGTTGGAGATACATCGACACCAATCATAACCGGGCTCTAGCACCTGGGTTTTTACCCTTATAACATTATATAGGAATTCCCTGTTTCATAGAACAGGTATCTACTTCCATCAGTCAATAGTATACAAATAACTAGGTCTAGTGGTGAATGGGCTCACGCAGTCCACGCTTACACCCTACTGCGGTAGTCTCTAGACGCAACCCCCAGCCATCCATGGTTAACGTCTCCGGTGCCAATAAAACCCGCGAGCCAAGGGTAGGGTCTTGTTGTACTAATACTCCTACACTGTACTAATCAAATCATGTGAGAATCCATCCCTCCAAGGCCCCTCATTACCAAATGCATGAGGTGACGGCCAGAACATTATATGCAATGCTCGTGATCTATGTATGATCTGTTTAATTTTTGTTTGGTTGAATATAATTAAGTCAATTTATAAGGTGATCAAACATTATCAACAAATCATCCAAATAATGCAACAATCAATTATATAATCACATTTAACAGTATTTTGCATAGTAATCAATAAATAGCAATCACATGCATAACTTGAACCCCCATGCATCAAGTTATTAATATTTAATTCATGTACACTAACTACAAGCACAAAACAAGTATAGTCATCGGGAATACTCGTTTGATCATAAATGATGGCAAGGATTGTAATAGTCCAAAAGTAAGTCGATCTCAATCTCAAATATGGAAAGTAATAAGTTTGGGAATAACTAAACTAGTATGCTAAATCGTACTATTTACTTAAATTGGTTATTGACTTACGTAAAACCATCGATTCGAGCTTTTTATCAAATCGCGTATAACTTTTTCATTTTAGCTCGGATCGGTATGAACTTATAGTCCATTTTAATCGTTTTCGAGCATATTTTCTCGTAACGAGATCCGTTTTGGACATTGTGACTTATAGTTTAAATTGTGATATAAACATATCACCAAAATTATTATTTAAGTTTAAAAATTATAAAATATTAATTTTCGCTTTTTCTTAACACATTTATGATTTAATAATTATTTAAATCATATATTTGATATTTTTATTATTTTGGGTATATTTTCCTATTTTTGAGATTTTTAACTTTATTATGATTATTATCATTATTA
>JAMXBB010000004.1:117590314-117709977 GCA_024138015.1 Lumnitzera littorea | reverse complement strand
TATATATATTTATATAGTATTTGTTGTAATCTATGTATATTAAATATTATATATGTATTATATGGTATATGCCGTATACCACAAGGCATATACTCTATATTTTTTATATATATATAGTATCACTTATAAAAATGCACTACTACATATATACTATACGACTATACATATATATATACAAAAATAATTATATATGTATACACATATATATATGTAGTTTACGGTACAAATATATATATATATATACTATAATTATTAAATGAAAATAAATAATACTAATTATATGTATTAAAAAAAATACATAGTACATACTCTTCCTTATAATATACCTATGTACATACATGTATACATACATAGCCTAATACATGCATATATAATTCAATTTCTGTGTTTATGCACATATACATATATTAGTAATATTATATTTATAAAAATACTATACAAATACTTCATTTATACATGTATATACTATATAATATATATCTATACTAAAAAAATAAATTACTTACCTATTTATTTTAATTCTTTCTTATTCTTTTCCTTCTTCTTTTCCCTCTATCTTTTTCCTTCTTTCCCTTACAGTTTTGCTTCCAGATTTCGATTGTGTGTGTAGAAATTTTTTTTTTCTTCCAGATTTTATTTCTTTTCTTTGTTCACGTGATGGGTAAGCTTAAAATTTAAGCTAAGATATTGTTTAATCTTTTGCATTAATGAGGATAAAACAAAAGTAATCATTTGTAATCTTTTCTTTTTATTTAAGCTCAACATGGCAAATTAATTTAGTCACATGGGCTGCTAATTTTTCAGATTTTTGTTTTAGTTTCTAAACATGGCAAATGAGGAAAAAAAAAAGGAAAGGAAGAAAAGAGATAAATTGAAAAAAGAATGAGAAGGAAAATAAAAAGTAATAATAAATATATGTAATTTTTTGAAACATATAAATTATAACAATTCTCATTGTAAATTAATTTTGAAATTTTTGTGAAAATTTATCAATTTAATTGGTACCCGATACAATTAAAATTTTTATAAGTTATTATAGCGATTTGGTTAAAATTTCGTGCAAATAGGCAATTTAGTTGAAAATTGCAATCGACTATAATTTTATCACTATTGAGCAATATTTAACTATTTTATAGGTTTATGTTTATAATTTTAGGGTTTCGATCAAATTCAGGTTCAATTTTGGTTAATAGTGTATAAATTAAATTTAGGATTTTAGTATACGATTTAGGATTTTGATCAATTTATAAGGTTTTTACTACTTATGATATATTTAAATTTATAATTTATTAAAACTTTTTTATCTTACTCAACTTTAACGACTTATCAAGTTATCTACAGTATTAGGGTTCGATTCTACTCTTAAATAACTAAATTTGCGAGGTTTACAAATTAGATCGTAGCAAACAAGTAGACTACAACAAAGAGCCCTAGTAAGGGTGTTTGCACTCATCAGTAGCATTGGGACTTACTTGATGAGGATACTGCTGTAGGTACATTTCTAGTACACTCTTACAGTGCATATGCTTTGTTTGATACTAATGCTATGAATTCCTACATCTCTTAGTCATTTATGCGTACTTATGATTCGATTCTTGAGTTTTTGATTGGATCTTTAAATGTTTGTATACCTTTGGGAGTTGGGAAAGCTTTGGAGAGGATGCATCAAGGGGTTAGTGTAGAAGTGGGTAGCAAAGTGTTGCCAAGAGATTTTCAAAGCAGAGTGGTATGGTAGTACACTTTGTAAACACCTTATTTTTGTCTTTTTTGCTTTATTTTAGTTTAAGCTAGAAATTAAAATAGAAAATAGAAAAAAATATATAATAAAAATTAAAAATTAAAAGAAAAAAAGGAAAAAAATAAAAAATATATATATAAAGAGTCGAGTTGAGTCAATTCAAGTTGTATTAAGTCAAATCGAGTCCAGTCGTATTAAGTCAAACCGTATCAAGTAGAGTAATATCGAGTCGAATCAAGTCGGATCATTTAGTGTCGAATCGGGTGATGGTGAATGATCGATTTAATAAATCTTAAGTCATTAAAAGATCGAGGTTCATTAAACTATTTTAACCCAGTTTGATAAAGTGAATTTTTTATCTAATTTATATTAGGCTAGAATAGATTTAGGATTTATTAAGTACATTATCGGGCAAAATCAAATCAAATGGGATTGGATCGAATCGAACCGAACCTAGAAAATAGAAAGTTCTAATTAAAATAGGGTTTCTAGAAGTTAGGTCGAATTTCCAAAGAATCATTAACGTATCTTCCATATTTAGGATTTGTTATCATATCTAGGATTTGTCAAGATACGAAAGATACAATTGAGAGTATTATAAATAGAACCTCGACGATGGACTTGAGGGCCTTTTTTTTAATTACACATACTACAATTCACAATGTAATTCCCAAACACAATTCAATTGTGCAGTCACACTTCACTAGTTCACACCATACACTGACCACGAAACCAATACATACACACAAACACGTTTGGACCTCACTAAAGCATACATTAGCACATCCCCCATCAACAGCTCATTGACGTCCATAGCCAACATCCCTTGACCATTGATTCCAATTCACATCCAAACGGCCAACGTACCAATAACACCTTAAACAACGATCACACTAACCCCTTCGATCGAAAAGCCTGAACACTTGCCGCACAACCTGACTGACAATTCACCAAACACAAGTTGAAGTCCAATGCCTCGCATGCACACTTGTACAACTTGTATGCCTCTATCCCTCATCTATAGCACTACTACACTCGTACACCAAGCATTTGCTGCACACAACCAAACTCGATAAGCCCCCACTCAATCAGAGACACATCCCCCCTTCACTGTCACACACTGATATGCCCCTTTACAATCAGCACACATTAGCACCATTGACACGCTAACCCTTCGATTAAGGCACCTATGCACTTACACTAATCCACGCCACTACATGTTTCACTGACCGACAGCTCCCTCACACAACACAACAGCAATCTCACCGACACCTAATTGTCATTATACGTCCTAACACCAACACTCCCCTGAACACAAGACAGCCCCCCGACGCAAGCACGACAACTACACTCAACCAACTACACAAACACAAGTCGAATACATACAATCACTTGATTTCACACACCAGGTCCATACACGACGCAAGCCCACTCACACATGATCACGACGCACCATTATCATGCACAAACACGTATGACCCGACTCGTTTAGGTAAAATAAATTTTTATTTTATTTTATTAGTTAATCAATTATTTTTACTAATTAATTTTTTAGTGCAATTTTTTTATCATTATTTTCATATTGCTTGTTTTTTAAATAATCGCAATTTTAATAAATTTAGCTCAATTACATTTTTGGTAAAATTGCATTTTTTGAAAAATAAACGTATCTCCTCTACGAGATCTGTATCTTCGAAAAAGATATGTATCGAGATATATATTTTACATTTAGGATTTAGAAAAGATACATATATAGACATATATCTTACAATTAAGATTTAGAAAAGACACGTATCTAAATTGTATCTTCAACGTATCTTGGATTTAAAGAAGATACTTATCTAAATCGTATCTTAATGGATCTTGCATATAGGATTTAAAAAAGATATCTTTTGATACGTAGTGATTTTTTAAAAAAATATTAACCAAGATTTTCAAAAAAATTTAGTTAGTTAGGGTTTTTTTAAATTCCTGAATTAGATTTTCTAGGTTTTAAAAAATAATAAGAAATGGTTAAATAAACGTAAATCTAGCTCACTTTTCAAAATAAAAAAAAAAATCCACCCACTAAATATTTTATAAAAAGAACTATGGTGGTTTGATCCTAACTAGCGCGTATGTAGGTACCTTCAAGGCAACCATATAAAAAAAATATTTTTTTTTCCTTTTCTTGAAAAATTCGTAATAAAAAAATCCTAAAAAATTCATTTTAATTATATTCTATATATTTTATATAGCTTAGTATTTTTAGAAAAATATAAAAATAAAGCCCATTAATTCTTTTTTTTTATTTTTTACATGGTGACTTAGTCTTAATAGGTTAACTTCTAAATTTAATTTTTTCTAATTAATTTTCTAAAATATTAATTTTTTTTTAGAAATGTGCAAACTAGTAACTAAATTTAGGGTTTTTCCACCCAAAAATCTTAATTTCATTTTTTACTTGTTTAATGAGTTGGTGACTCTAATTTTTAAATTTTTTTTTTTTCAAAACCTTTTTTTAAGAAAAATTTTTTCTTAATTTTATGTCAAGTAATCTATATTAAGTGGGCTAAGCTTAATATGAATTAAATTAAAGAAAACGAAATAAAGCTCGACACACTTTACTCTAGATGATGGAAGTGAGTTTAGCTTTAAATTAGATACTCAAAGGCCAACTAGGTTACCTACTTATGAGTTATGAGAAAAAGGCAAGATCACAACTATGTCATTAGAGAGTAAGGAACTTGTGAAGTTGGAACGAACCTTTATAGTGAATGAATTTACTAAAGTGTTTCCTGATGAGTTGCTAAGGCTAGCACCAAAGAGAGAGATTGAGTTCTATATTGACTTAGTACCTAAAACCACTCCTATTTCAAAGCAAGTGTATAAGATGGCTCCAACTAAGCTAGTAAAGTTAAAGAAGCAGTTGCAAGATTTGTAAGAGGAAGGGCTTATTAGATAAAGTAGTTCACCTTGAAGAGCTCCAATTTTGTTTGCTAAGAAGAAGGACAACATTATGAGACTTTATATAGATTATCAAGAGTTGAACCAAGTCACAATTAAGAACAAGTACCCATTCTCCAAGATTGATGACTTTTTTTATCAGTTGTAAGGAGTCTAAGTGTTTTCTAAAATTGATTTGAGATCTAGATACCATCAATTGAGAATTAAAGAGGAGGATATACAAAAGACAGCTTTCAAGATGAGATATGGACACTTTGATTTATTAGTGATATCTTTTGGGCTAACTAACACCCTAGCAGCTTTTATGGATCAAATGAATTGAGTGTTTAGAGACTTTTTAGACAAGTTTGTTATTGTGTTTATTGATGATATTCTAATTTATTCCAAGAGCAGGGAGGAGCATGAAGAGCACTTGAGGTTAGTTTTGGACCAATTAAAGGAAGAGCAATTGTTTGCAAAGTTCTCTAAGCGTAAGTTTTGGCTTGAGCATGTAGCGTTTCTGGGTCATATTTTAGATAAGGATGGGATATTAATGGATCTAACAAAAGTAAAGGCAATGGTAAATTGGCAGAGGCTGAAGTTAGTGACTAAGATCAGAAGCTTCTTAAGACTAGCAGGGTATTACTGAAGATTTGTTAGGGTTTCTCCAATTTGGCAACACCACTTACAAGACTAACTAAGAAGGGTGTAAATTTTGAAAGGGATAACCGTTGTGAAGCTAGTTTTTAGAAGTTGAAAGAAAAGTTAAGCACAGCCCCAATGTTGACTTTACCTAAGAGTAGGCAAGAGTTCACTATTTTTAATGACGCCTCGAGCCGAGGTTTAGGTTATGTATTAATGCAAGAAAAGAAGATAATTGCTTATGCCTCTAGACAACTTAAGATATATGAGAAGAACTATCTAACTTACAATTTGGACTTGGCGGTGGTGGTGTTGGCTTTGAAGTTGTGGACATACTATCTATATGGTAAAAATTATAAGATATTCACAAATCATAAGAGTCTAAAGTACATCTTTACCCAAAAAGACTTGAATATGAGACAATGTAGGTAGTTGGAGTTAATCAAAGATTATGATGTAAAAATTCAACATCACTTGAGAAAGGAAAATGTGGTGGCTAACACCCTTAGTAAGAAGAAACAAGGTAGTATTGCCACCTTGATCACTAATCAAAAGCATTTACTTGAGGACGTGTACAAGTTGGACTAAGAAGTCGTGACCAGTAAGGTAGGAGTGAGACTAGCAAGTTTGTGTATCCAGCCAACTTTAGTATAACAAATCAAAACAATTCAAATGGAGAATCAAGAGATCCAAAATTTAAAAGGGTAAAGTGGAGCATGGGTTGTCACCAGAGTTTAGGTTAGACATCGATGGGATATTAAGATATGGGACAAGATTGTACTTACCAAGGGATTCAAAGTTGACAAAGGAAGTGTTGCAAGAGACTCACTATTTGGCATACTCAATATACCCGAAAAGCACTAAGATGTATAAGGATTTAAAGTGTTATTACTGGCGGAGAAACATGAAGCGTGATATAGCAAAGTTTGTTGCACATTATTCTACTTATCAATGGGTTAAGTTTGAACATAAGAGATCAGCAAAGGAGTAACAACCTTTGTTAGTACTCAAGTGAAAGTGGGAGCACATAATGATGGATTTTGTCACTCACCTCCCGAGAACTAAGGAAAAACATGATGCAATTTGGATGATAGTTAATAGATTGACTAAGTCAGCCCATTTTATACCAATCAATATGAGTTATACTTTAGTTATGTTAACTAAGGATTACATTCAACACAATTCGATTTCATGGCATACTAGTGATGATAACTTTAGATAAGGATGCTTGGTTTGTAAGCAAGTTCTAGAAGTGTCTACAAAAAGAAATGGGTACAAAACTTTAGTTTAATACAGCCTTTCATCCTCAAACTGATGGACAGTCTCAAGGGACTATTTAAATACTAGAGGACATGTTGAGAGCTTATTTTATGGATTTTAGTAGGAACTAAGACGAGCATCTTTTGTTGGTATAATTCTCTTATAATAACAATTACCAAGCGACGATCCAAATGGCACCTTTTGAGCCTTTATACGGTAAGAGGTATAGATCTCTATTCATTAGAATGAAGTAATGAAGTAGGTGAAAGATAGCTTTTAGTTTCAAATTCGGTACAAGAGACAATTGATAAGCTTATAATCATACAATAGAAGACGCTAGCAGCTTAAGGTAGGCAAAAAAATTATGTAGACGAAAGGAGAAGACCTTTAAGTCTTATTGAAGATCTCTCCAGTCAAGGGAGTGGTTAGATTTGACCTAATGGGAAAGTTGAGCCTTAAATTTGCCGCTCCTTTTGAAGTACTTAAGCAAATTGGAAAAGTGGTCTATTGTTTAGCTTTAAAGGTAGTTTTAGAGGGTGTTTATGATGCCTTCCATGTGTCGATGTTGAAGAAGTTTGTGCTTAAGTCAAATCAAAGACTAGAAGATATAGATGTGCCTATTGTGGATTTGGAGTCCATGGACTCGCAATCAAATTTCATCACTGAGGGGACCGAATTTCACCATTGAAGAAAGACCCCTTAAGATCATTGACAAGAAGTACATGACTTGAGTAAAAGGATGATTCCCTATGTAAAGATCCAATAAGGGAACCATTCAAAACATGAGGCCACATGGGAGTTAGAGGACGATGTGAGGCGAAAGTATCCATAGGTGTTCTCAAGTTTAAGTAAACTTTCAGGACAAAAGTTTCTTACTACAATAAGGGGGAGGATGTAATAAACTAAGAAAATGTTTTTCAAAATCAAGGGTATTTTGGGCAATCTAAAAATTTCCTAAAACCTTACACTCTTAAGTTGCCTCTTTTTGTCCAAAACCCCAACCTATACCGAATAAGACTTAATCTTCGTCCCTTTATGTAGCAAACTAAAGTCTCCTCTCAAAAACCTAACCCAAGAGGAAAGCCAAGGAAGATTAAGGTAAGAACTATGAAGATTTAGCTTAAATAAATTCGTGCTAAGCTTTCTAGCACTCTAAACCTCCTTGTTTCTTGATGATTTCAGTGTTTTAAAGAGAAGATTCATAGTTCTTTTGTGTAGCAACCATTTCCAAGAGTTTAAGGTATGTATCTTGAAGGATTTCTTGGTTTGAGTTTGGTTCATGGTTGGTTAATGGTTGTTTGAAGGGTTATGCTTAGAATAAGATGAGTTTTGAATTTGAAATGGGAATCATTTATAGATTATTAGTGATTCAGGGCCTCATTTTTTTGGCATCTTCAAGTGTTTAAAGAATTGTCAAGTAAGTTTGTGGAACTATAACCTCTTGGTTTGATTCTTACATTGAACATCTGTTGTTAAGGTTGAACATTAAGGTTTTAGCCGGATTTTAGGGTTGTAAATTCTTAGTTTATTATTCCTTAGGTTGGGATTGGAGGAAGTATAAGTTATGTCAAGGATCTGGTTGTTTTATGTTGGGTTGAGGGTATAATGTTTTGCAAAATTTGCAAAACAGAAGCAAGGCGTCTAAATGCCTTGCCTTGTAACGTCTGGATGCAAAGCATCTATGTTAGATAGAAGGGCAACATGCAAATGCTATTCTTTGTGGCACCCAGATGCCAAGTCCTATTCCAACTATTTTGCTTTCTAAGTTAGTTTTTGATCGAACCTTAGCTCAAACAACTCCTTATCTAGCCTTTCCACTTCTAAAAGTTCCTAGCTTTAATTAAGAAACTAAAGTTCAAAAAATAATTTCAAGAGCTTCCTTACTTAGCCTAAGAGTTATAATATAATGAGTTGATGACCTTATTTGAGAAGTACAATCAGAAGATGGGGAATTAAACTAATTACTTTATCTTTAGTTTAGGTTTTGGACTCCTTTACTTTAGCTTTCCCTTGCTAAGATCAAGGGTGTTACTTGTTTGCTAGGTCTTAGTATGAAAATCGAATTAACTTATAATCAGCCTAATTAACCTTAATTGCTGGTTATACCTAACCCACTAGCTCTAAGGGTCCACAATGGCAGATCTCTAAAGGAGTAACTACTGATCATATGCAAGGTTTTTCTAGTAGACTTTCATATAAGATGACACAACTAAAATTCTAAGATTTTTGGACTTAAGACTTGAACATAAAGGACTTAAAGGAAAATATATATTTATATCTACCTATACATATGGAAATGATCAAGGTGTGGCAAAGTCATGAATACTCATTTAATGTTTGTGGAGCTAACTTAAAGATAACTAATTTATTGTTTGCTTACACTTGATATAGCTTGCATTATAAGCATGTGTATGTTTTTTACTTGGCATCCACGTATGTTTGTACGCCCGTATTAGGTTTTGCCTCATTTTTTAGTCTTTTTCAATCATAAAGACAGATGAGTATCTTATTTGTGAGGAGTTGTACATTGATTACATCCAAAAAGAAGAGGATGTCAAGTATATTTATTTTTATGATGATTAGAGTTGAGATGAATTAAGTATTTATCAAAGTCATGTTATAATATGTTGAAAGATATATGTTTTGTTGACGAGATAAACTCCTTCCTATTCCAACTATTTTGCTTTCTAAGTTAGTCTTCTACTTTCCCCCTTCCTCCAATCATGTCATGCCGAACCCTACTCCCCTAGAATCCATCTACAAACCATCATCTCCCTCATCTCTACCTCTCTCTCTCTCACATCACCCCCTATCATCTTCTCCTCTCCCTCGTCTCTAGCCCCTTCCCCCTCACCAAATACCAATTCCCTCCCCCAGACATCAATTATTATCAAACCCCATTTGCAATATGTCCTTCCCCCCAATATTCTGAAGCCAAATACAATAGCAATCATTTTTAATTCCAATTTCTAAACATACCCAAGCTCTTGGCCTCGTTGCTAAATTGAGTTATCCCCATTCCCTACACATTCCAAGTTGACCCCGTAAATGTTGTTAATTAATTACTTAAGTATATTATTTTAATGAATTAATTTTGTACAATTGTTTGTATTAGGTTCTCACTCATGCCCATTCAATGATTATCTTCTCGATTAAATTTCGAGAGCCATTTTCGATTCCATATTTGATACTGTACTCATAGTGTATTACCTTACTATTATTTTATTTATTGCCTCCGTTGTTAGTGTTAAATTAAGTATTGTCAATATTCAATTAGTGATATTAAATTATTGGATTATCATATTATATAGAATTATTTTATATAAAGATTACCGTTATATATATATTATATCGTATTTCAGATTATTAGTTATAGATATATGTATGTTGGGGCCAAATTTCTATTTTTGTTATATGTAAGCTAAGTTACTATTTTCTACTTAATTATAGGATTATGTCAATGATTGTATTATTTATATAAAAGTCCCAAGTGTTGATTTGGTGTACTATATATTAGATTATTGCTAGTATGTCTTATTTTGATATTAACGGTATTCCGATCCAAGTATTTTCATCACCTTAGTATTATAAATATACAGTATTATAAATATACAATATATTATATTATGTTTAGTATGTTCATTTTATATGTCGACCATTATTATTATGTCATTTCTTACAAGTTTTTACAAATCAGACTATTTTCCAATTAAGTACATCTTATTTTATTTCCATATCGATTCAATAATCTATATAATTCGATACTCTAATTACATGTCTATTTTATACGTTCTTGTATATATATAGATATGTTATGTTATATATATATTCATATATATATATATATTATGTACCTTACGATATACTATAAGTAAGTAATCTTTTATAGTTATATCAACTTTTTGGTTTAATATATTACGTTATTATTATTTGATTTAATGATTTCTTTCAGGACCTTAATTAAGTGAATCATAAGCTTTTAGATAACTCTTAGGTAGGACTTACTCTTAGAATACTTAAGAGGTAATGTACTACTTGTTTTCTTTTAGATCCGTGGTGTTCAGTATCCCTTATCGAGGTCTAAGTTTTGTTTGGGTTTTAAGATTAGAGACTTGGTTTCAATTTTGGAGTGTTCCAAGTACATGGTGTTGGTTGTTGCTTGTGTTTGATAGGAATTAGTAATCAAACCGAACTAAATCTATATTTGACCTAATTACATTGGTTTGCTGATTTTGCTTAACCTACTTGCTCTAGGGGCTCGTAGTGGTAGATCCCTAAAGGTGCAATTGCCGATCATGTGCAAGGATTCCCTAGTAGACTTTTACATGAGACAATGCAGCTAGGATATTAGGTTTTAGACTCTAGTTTATGGTGTAAATGACTTAAAGGAAAACATATAATTATATCTACCTATGTATGTGGGTAAAGACCAAATATGGCGAGGTTATGAATACCCCTTTGTTGTTTTGTTGGCCTAATATGAGGTAACTAAATTGCTGTCTGCATTATTCTATTATGTTTACATTTCTATATGTGAACAAACTGGCTTGGCACACGTAAGTGTTTGTACACAAGTGTTAAGCATTGACTAGTTCTTTTCTTTTTGAGATACTGGATCTAAGGACTTCCTTATTTATGAGAAGACGTGAATCGACAACATCAGGGAGTCAAGTATCTATATTTTTATGATGACTAGGATAGGGTGATACCTTTGTTATTAGTGGTTTATGTTTTATTGAAGAATATGCTCTTTTGAGGAGATGGACTTCTTTTGATATTTGAGGATTTTAGTTATTTGTTTTATTGTATGTTGTTGGCTGTGAGTTGATACATTTTTTAACTCTGTTGGATTTTTCAGTATTATGAGTTTATGAATTGATGTAGTTCCTACTCCCTTGTGAATTTTTATATATTTTGTGATATGATTCTTTATGTTTCGATTGTAGACTTAGAAAGCTTATATATTCCGAACTAGTCGGGATATACAACAGGTTATAGCACCCATTTAGGGTCTCAGGGCGTTACAATATATTAATGTAAAATTTCATAAAGTAACATTATCATATGGTAATACAATATCTTTAGTCTCAAAATACTAATAATAAAGCTAAAGTAAAGAAAGTTACTCTACATAATTGTCGATTATCATACTACAAAATATTAAAAGAGTTCTAACCGAAAGTTTGCTACATATATTCACTTAGCTCTCTTCATCTGCACATACAATCCCAAAAGTCCCAAACTAACTTCAAGCATGCCTCAACTAGATGTAGTAAATAGATCCTCCTATATCAACAACCTATAAGGGTGTAAGCAATAAAGCTTAATAAATTATCTCTTGACTATATAGATAAGCAAGTTATTCAATCATTAATTATAAACATATAAATGCATGGTCAAGCAAAATGTCACACAAATACATATAGTTGACTAAGTATTGTACGTTACTCAAATTTAATACCCTCTAAAGTCAAGATTAGAGAATACACGACATTAGTTAGATCTAAGTATCATACCTGAACTTACATCACTATGAAACTCTATGTTTTGTATTCGAAGAAAAATAGTCTGTTTAATTCTAGTTTTAAAACTAAGTTCCAGTATGATTGTGAGTGGGCTCTCACAATCCATACGCACCCCTAAATGAAGGCCTCTAAACTTAACCCTTAATCAAGTAATTGGCATCTTCAATGCCTAGTAATCCTATGAGCTAAGATAAGGTCATGTTGTATGTGTGTACCATACTAAAATACTTAAATTTCCAATATAAATGTCAACCCCCAACTGGCCTCTTGCTATCTCCGTGTGATGTAGAATAATTACAATGTGATGCATGTATATACATGATTCAGTTAATTATTTAAAGTCAAATATTCTTAAGTCCAGTTATTAAGTGACCAACCAATATCACATATAGCTAAATTTCTATAGATATCTATAATGCATCAAACAGATTATTATCATAATTTAAGATATTTTCACACAATAAATAAACATCAATCACATTCAAATCCCAAACCCCATAGATCAATCAAATTATCAATAATATTTAAATTTTACTATCTACAAGCACAAACAAGTATAGAATTATTAGGAGTATATACTCAGCCATAATAAAGCTTAGGAACCGTAGTAATCGGCGGAAAGATCGATATCCTCGTCGGAATCACTTGATAATTAGTAAATATAAAAAATAATAAGTACCTAAGCGAAATAATTATTCTATATAAATATTTATCTAAAAATTTACCTAAGTTTTTTATTTATATTACATAATTTCCCGATTCAAGCTTTTTCTTTGATCATTGTAAATTTTTTGTTTTAACTCAAATTTTTATGAGCTAATAGTCAATTTTTATTGTTTTCGGATGTACTTTCACACAATAGGATCCATTTTGAATGTTGAAACCTGCATTTTTTATTATAGGCCTAAAATGTTGCAAATTTAGTTATTTTGGCCCAAATTTTTTATTTATCAATTTAAGTTCTTTATTGTTTTATGACTTAATTAAATTCTAAATTTTATATTTTTAGAATATTTTATTTTTGGGGCCATTTTATAAAAATTTCTTCATTTCACCATTTTAAGCTTAAATTATTAATTATGTTACTTTTTCTTATAATTGCAATTTTCTAGTTAATTAATTATTATTATTTTTGTAATTTGTGATTTCAATTAGAAAATTAGGAAAGTTGATGTATCAGCTTCTTATTGGTCTACGTGGTAATTTTCTTAATTCTTCTAATTTTTATAATTTTTTCGATTTGTAATATTAATATATACATATATTACATTCTAAAATAATTAAATATTAGAAAAAAAATCATTTGCATCTCCTTATGATGTTCACGTCCAGCTTACATATATATATATATATATGTATGTATGTATGTATGTATTTATTAACTTATTTTAAGAAATTAAGGTTTTATTATGCATACGCTTTTATCTTTAGGTATGTATATGTACTTATACTCGTATTATACTATATATATACTTATTTAAATCTTGGCTATAGGGAGTATATATATATATATTCATACATATGGGCACATACATATACCCATAATTTACTACTTATATATATATATGTATTTATACTATTTCATACTATATTTTACAATTGTATATGATAAAGTAAATATACTTAATATCATATGTATGTACATGTAATATATATGTAACACGTATATAGATATATATATACATAACTCAATGAATATCACATATGTGTATATATAGTTGGGTATATTTAAGTACATACATATATAAATACATAAATATAAATAAGAGAAATTATACACATATATACAACCAAATACATACTCCTCTAATTTTCATTACAAGATGTTAAAATACATATATTTTCTACAACATATCCTCTAATACATAAGGCGTTAAGTAACGTATCAACTTAAGAAAATATACAAACTAATATTACAAAGAAAAATTAGAATAATATGATAGAACTTCGATTACTTGATTTTGAAGTCTTTGAAGTTGTAGTTTTATATTTCCTTTTGAAATTAAAAATAAATGATGAGAGAATATGAAGTAAGTTGTGAGAGTTTATATGAATGGTAGTTGGAGAAAATGAAGAAAACAAAAAGAAAGAAGAGTGGAAGGAAAGAGAGAGGTTGTTGATCCCAAAAGTAAAAAAGAGTCTTGGCTTTGTATTTTAATTGTGAAGGAAAAAGATAGAAGATTATGGAGGGTTCTAAGGGGACAAGTGGTTGATGTGAAGGAAAATGGAAAAGAAAAAGAAAGAAAAGAAAAGGAAGAGGGAAAAAGATAAGAGGGAAAGATAATTTGATAATAACATAAGTTGACTGTAATTCAAAATTTCAAATGTGATAGTTACATATATACATGGTAGCAATAATTTGGAAGGGAAAAAAGAAGTAAAGAAAATAAAAAGAAAAAGAAGAATGAAAGAAAGAAAAAGAGAAAGTATAGAAAATTAATTTTTGACTTTTTCTTGATGTTTTTCAAATTTTTAAGTAATATCTAAAATAAAATATGAGGTAATTATGGAAGAATATAAAGGATAAAATTTATGTACATTATGTAATGCATAAACATGAATTATGGAGTAAAATTAAATCAAAATGATTAAATTAATATAAATTAATACTCATATGTTTATGTAAATATGTAACACCACTCATAGCTTTAGGGTAACATTTGAAATTTTATTAAGTTATTTAATTATTTAATTATTTTTATCTACTTATTAGTATTTAGAACTTATTTCTATTAGATCATTAGCGATTTTACATAATTGCACGTGTTAGTCGATAATCGTATCCAATTAAAGTTTTATCACCGTTAAAATAAATTTGATACGTTTTAAAAACTTAAAATTTTAGTTTTAAGGTATTTATTAGATTCATAGTCAATTTCTTATATTTACGCGATTAAGGTTTTAATCAGTATATTAGGCTTTTCTCATTCGTAGTGAATTCAAGTTTATAATTTAGTGAAGTTTTTGTTTATCTAGCCTATTGACTCATGAATCTATCTAGGGCATTTGGATTTAATTTAGGGTTCAAACTAAAAATTTACGAGGTTTACACCATATTTGTAAAACCAATACACAACTACTAAATCATAGTTCATATTATGTCATCTTTTGCTCTTAAAAATATATATTTAGTATATATATTTTTTATTTTCTAAAAATTTTAAAAAACAACTTTTTCCGAACTTAGGGGAGTTGAGTCACCTATCGACCATACCTAAACCTACCTCTGGTTCAATTCGATGTTGTCTAAAGATAAATTAGAACATAAATGCAAAACTTAACTTCAGAATCTCATAATTATTCATATTCAACCATACCAAATAATTGATAAGCTACTCATTTTCATCAATATTCAGTAAATATAAGCAAACATTAGTAGTCAACAATCATTCTCATGTCTACATTCTATGTATTACGAGGTTAGCCCCTCTAGAAAAGAGCTCTAATGCCTACATTCAAACTCCTTATTCTCTACAGAAGAGAGGACATAGACCTTAAGGCGATGACGCGGGCGAAAGGCTTAGTTAGATCAAGCCCAATCTTATATGATTACATATGTCTCCTCCCTATGGCTCACTGCTTATATGTTTGGATGATACTTATGTTACATAAATGGATATCGAGTATATGGTGCAACCTTATCCTAACACTTACCCAAATATATAGAAGCTACATAGCTTCAAGCAACAATGTTAATGGCAGCCTTATATTTGTATTTGGATTGATTATATAATTTTTGAATAAAAAATATCTTATTCTTCCATAGTGACACTTTTAACTTCTTCTTTCAAACTGTTATTACTCAGTATTAATACAATTTTATTGCTATTGAGGATAAGTAGAAATTTCGGCATGTGTTGATGAGTTGTAATTAGGTTGAGTAGTATATTATTATTCATGTTAAGGATGTGGAGTTAGGCTTACCAAGAGATATATGTTGAGAAGTTTGCTATTGATATTGTTCTTTGTAGTTTTTTTTTTCTGTTAAAATTATACTATTTATGTTTTAAAAGGCAGGTAATGCAATTGCCATAAAACTTGGTGGAAAAAATTGTACCAAGTGTTGCAGATTTTTTAACAATCTATCAATGCTAATGAAATTGCCTTCTCTTTCAAATGGTGTCTTGGATTTTTTAAATTACATTCTTAGCAACCGTATTTTAAGATTTTTTCTACTAAAAGGAATTTTTCTCCATTTACATACATATGTTAATAAAGAAAAAAGTAAAATGGACTTCCATAAACAGGCTAGCATGTGCAGGGTGTTCATGCAGATGTATAGGAGTAGTACTCTTGTAGTCCAATCAAGCTAAGCTCGTCACATGTTCTTTTAGTCAAACTAATAAGATATTATTATTGATCTTAAGCATGTGGAATTAGGTAAGGTTGTACGTCAATTCTAAGGCATCACTTTTAACGATGCGGCACCAACACGAGCTAACATTCTGGATATTCACCACCACCAAATCCAACCTAAGGGCGAGACAACAGGTGTAACCAAGTGGAGATTAAAGATAATCCATAATTTACACATGATTACTTGTTTCACCAATCTTCTACTCCTATTGTATCTCAATATTATGAGTGAAGCCCCTTGATACCATTCTTAGTGTACCTCTAGGGAGAGCCTAATGCCTACATTTAGACTTCTAAAACTCCACAAAAGAGATATTATTATTGCTAAGGACTCCATAGATAAGTAGTTATGGGATTTAGCACTTGTTGATGGGTTGTAGATGAGTTGTTATCTAATTGGGTTGAGTAGTATATTATTGTTCATGTTAAGGATGTAGACTATGGCTTATCAAGAGGAAATATGTTGAGAAGTCTCAATATTGCTTTTAAGAGTTTCATTTTATTTTTTATTTTTTAGTTACATGATACTATTTATGTTTTAAAAGTTAGATATTGCAGTTGCCACAAAACTTGGTGGAAAAATTGTAGCAATTGTTACAAGACTTATCACTCTTGGAGTTTTTTTTATTGTTTTCTCAATGACCATGTTTTAAGAATTTCTCTAATAAAAGGATGTATAGTAGTACTTTGTACTCAAATTGAGCTAAGTTCTTCGAATGTTTGTTTGCCAAATTGATAAGATATTATTATTCATGTTAAGGATTTAAAGTTAGATGCGAGTATAAATTAATTCCAAGGCACCACTCTAAACGATGTAGCACTAATAGGATCTAACAATTTGGACATAACCACTCACCACCACCTAAGCCAACCCAAGGGGATATAACCACGTCGAGATTAGAGACGATTCATCATTTTTGCATGAGTACTTTCTTCACCCATCTGCTACTCTTGCTACATCTCAGTATTATGAGCTAGGCCCCTTTATACTGCCATCAGTGTCATTTGAGACACCTCTAAGGAGAGCTTCAGTGCCTACATTCAAATTCTTCAAACTCCATAGAAGAGACAACATAGACCTTAAGTAAATGACGTAGGCGAGGGGGTTCATGCAAATCGAGCCAAATCCTATAACAATGTACGTCTGCTTCCGATGACTCATTAGTGGGTTGGGATGACACTTACGTTGCATAAATAGATATCAATTAGATGGTGCAATTTGAGTTGCCACTTAACCAAATACGTAGGAGCTACATACCTTTAGGCCACAACGTCAATAGAAGGCTTATATTTGTATTTGGATGAGATTGTATGATTTATGAATAACAAACGTCTTATTCTTATATAGTAGTACTCTTAACTTCTTAAATTTTTTATTATTGAGGACAACTTAGATAAGTAATTGCGATTACAGCATGTGATGATAGGTTGTTGATGTGAGTATTATATTATTATTCATATTAAGGATGTGGGGTTAGGTTTCTCGGCAAGATATATGTTGAGTATTTTGCTCTTAATAATATTCTTTAGAGTTTATTTTTCTATTTAATGATACTAGTTATGTTTTTAAAGGCGGGTATTACAATTGCGGTAAAACTTGGTGGAAAAAATTGCAGCAAGTGTTACAGAACTTTATGGGTCTATTAATTCTGATGAAATTAGCTTTTCTTTAAAATCGAGTTTTGAATTTCCTAAATTACTTTCTTAGCAACAGTATTTTAAGAATATTTTTCTAAAAAAAGAGTTTTTTTTTCCTATATATATATATATGTTAATAAAAAAATGTAAAATGAATTTCATAAACATGCTGGCATATGTGAAGTGTTTATTGAGCTGAGTTCGTCATACCTTTTTTTTTTTTGTTTTGGCTAAACTGATAAGATATTATTGTTCATGTTAAGAGTATGGAGTCAAGTCATAATTGGATTCCAAGGCATTACCATCAATGATGCAGCACCAACAAAACCTAACAATGTTGTACTTAACTAGTCACCACTACCTAAATCAACCCAAAGAGGATACTAGAAGGGGTAAGGCCAAGGTCGAGGGTGGGGCTACAAATGTATGTTGGAATGAAATTTATGGTACATAAATGGATATCAATTAGATGGTGTAGTCTTAGGTTGACACTCACCTCGCATACCTTCAAGGCAACGACAACAATATAAGTCTTACATTTGTATTTAGAGGGATTGTATGATTTATGAATAAAAAATGTCTTATTCTTTTATACTAGTATTCTGAACTTCTTCTCTTAAATTATTATTACTTAGTACTTTAACATTTGTTATTATTGAGGACTATATAGATAAGAAGTTATAGGATTACATCACCTATTGATGAGTTGATGAGTTGTTATCCAATTGGGTTGATTAGTATATGGAGTTAGGCTTCTTGAGAGGATATATGTTGAGAAGTTTGCTCTTGATGTATATATATATATATTGGAGTTTATTTTTCTATTTAAGTGATACTATTTTTGTTTTAAATGGTTACTATTGCAGTTACCGTAAAACTTAGTGGAAAAAATTGTAGCAAGTGTTGAAGATTTTTATCAGTTTGTCAATGCTGGTGAAATTGCCTTCTTTTTGAAATGGTATCTTAGATTTTTCATATTCCTTTCTCAATGACTGCATTTTAAGAATTTTTTCTAATAAAAGATAATTTTTTTCCTTTTACATATATGCATGTTTACTTGCACGTGCATGTGTGTCAATAGAGAAAAAAGTAAAACAAACTTCCATAAACATGCCAGTACGTGCGAGGTGTTAATGCAGATAAATAGGAGTACTCCAATTAAGCATAGTTTGTTGCATTTCTTTTTTTGGCCAAACTGGTAAGATTTTATTGTTTATGTTAGGGATGTGCAGTGAGTACGATCCTAATCGATTCCTTGGCATCACTATCAACAATGTAGCACCAACATGGCCTAATGATGCTGGCCATGACCGCTCATAACTACTTGAGCCAACCTAAGTAGGATACCACAAAGGGTAAGGATAGTGTTATGACTCGAGGTAGCCTTATCGTAACAATCCACTATGCACTTTGAAACTTAAGAGTGGAATTAAGTACTAGGTGTCTTTACTACAAGTTTCTCCATAGGTCATTTAAATTATGGGGAATGAAAATATAAAACAACTAACAACTAATACATGTAGATAAATATATATATATATATATATATTTTAGAAAATCGTACAAGTCACTATATAAGCCAATGAAGCAATTCACGACATAGTTTTCTCATCATTTCTCCTGTACTAGTACAACATAAAAACAAACTATCAAACTCGAAACACCGTGCTAACTACTATTCTTTCTATAGTACTCACGTAATGATATCTCACTCTAGGTACTTGCATCACAAAGAAACTATAAGAGTGTAAGCTACCACTACTTAGTGAGGTTCCTTTCTCATTAATGAATGCATGAAACAAGTGTGTGCGTGTAACAACTTATATAGTTAATTGGAAATCATATAAGATCAAGAGTATAAACGCCCTCTATGACCATGGGTTCGAAAGTAGTATCCATTCATGTAGATAAATTACTATCAACCTCAAGTGCTATAATCCCTATGTTTAAAATTTAGAGAAGGAAGACATAATGTTAAGGATCCTAATGAATGTATGTAAAGTATAAAGGGAAAGTAACTGTATGGAGCACATGCAATCAACCAAACCCTAAGCAATGAATCCTTGCACAAGGCCCCAATCAAAGGACAACACTTCTTAAACCCGCTTAGTTTCCAGAGGTTAGAGCAAGGTAACATCATGGGATGTAAACTACCTTATAGTCTCTACATACGATCATGTAGTGTTGAGAGCCTTCATGTTATGCAATATCTCTGTTATGTATGTCCCGTTAATTAAATAGTCCAATATTATTAAGTTCATTCATTTAGGCAACCAACCAATATCACAAACAATCACATTTTCCCTATTTTTCTACATGCAATTGTACACTCTAATCACATAAGCAAAATCAACATTTAATTAAGTTGTTTTACATAGTCGTGGCAATCAAACAACCATATGCATAAAACCTATAACCTCATGCACATTTCAATGTTAGCTATATTTAGCATAAAGAATTAAGTGCACTAAATTATATGTAGAAATAAGCATGATACTCATTAAAGTGTAACTCACCCATTCATAGCCACTAATCATAATAATCCTCTAATAGATAGTGAGAAGGGTAATCCTATCCAAATCACCTAAAACATCATTTAATAAGAATATTAAGGCATCTAGAAGTAGTACATAGGCTTACACTAAATTTCATTCCTGCTCATTTCCTAGTTCGACCCCTATTTTGTCTTCCTAAATTGGTTAATAATAAGTTAACTATGAGTTAATACAATCTAATAAAATTATGGGGGAAAATTATAAAGAGGGGATCAACATTTGGGAGTAAGTTTAAATAAAATATCAACGTTTCAAAAAGTTTAAATAAAGCATTAACCTTTCATAAAGTGGTTCAAGTAAGGAATTCATAATAGCTGATCCATAAAATTATTTGAACAATTTTGTGAAATATTGATCCATTATTTGAACGTAAACCCCGCAAATTTAACCTTTTGAGTATAAAGTCGAACTCATGTACTGTAGATGATTTCTCTAAGTTAATTGAGCCGATAAGTTTAAAATCGATTAAAATTTTAAATTTAAAACTCAAAATAAGTATGAAAGACCCTAACTTATTAACAAAACTCTAATTATGTTCAAAAATCTTAAATCCTAAATATGTATAACTGTAAAAGATTGATCTTGAATGTGATAAAAACCTTAATCACTCGTAAAAACCCCTAATTGTGTATAAAAACCCTAAACCCTAATTGTGTATAAACACTAGAGATGATCCTCGAAAGTGATAAAAACCCTATAAAAAATCAAAACTTTAAGCTTATAAATATACTAAATTGTTACGAACGCGATAAAACCTTAATTGAGCCAAATAACTGAACAATTTGCCAAATCACTAGCGAATGATTAGAGATAACTTATAAATGTTTATAAATATAAAAGTACTAAATTAATTCATGAAAATTTATAATCTTATTTTATAATTAATACTAACCTTATATTTATACAGATAAAATTAGTGTTATGTCAATTTAGACATTTATTTGTTATTTAGACAATATGTAATAGATATTAATATCATAACTAATCATTTTCCTTATAGTTATATTATTTATAGGGTTAAAAATATTTGAGGAAAATTCAAATATTTGTTTTATTAATTTATTACATTTAATTCTTTATTTTCCCTCTTTCTTCATCTTTTCCTCTATTTTCTTTTTATGTCCAAAATATATATATTAAATACATATAATATTCTAAGAGTTGACCAAGTCAATATGTTGACTAAGTCAAAGTATCAACATCATATAAACTTTTCTTCTTCTTTTTCCTCCCTCTTGACATAAGCCACCTAACATATCTAGAAACATCTCCAATTCTCTTTGTTTGTCTTGAATCAATATGCATATTTAACTCATTTCCTTCCTACATGTTGGATAATATTTCTCTCTCTCTTCTTCTCATCTCTTTCTTTTGTTTTTCTTACTTTCTCTCATCTATCATTCTTCTAAAAATATTAACTACCATTCCACATACTATCAATACTAAGAGAGGGATACAAAGGAGGTTTCTTCATCAAATTCCCTCAAAACAAGTAAATATATTTTCCTTGTATATTTTTAATATTAGTTCCCTTATGTAAATTATGTTTTATGTAATTCTTTGTGTATTTTTATGTACTTTTGTACTTGATATATTAATATGTCTTTAGTATGAATTTTAGTGTATTATATGAGAAGTTCCATGTATATGTAATGGAATTTTATGTATATATTTTATTTCTTTTAGAGATTATGTCTATATGTGTATATATGTTATTATACATATAAATACATACTTATATGTAGGAATATATTATAGACTTGGTTATGTATATATATACATAATGGTATATACAGTTTATATACATATACATAAGAATACATAGTAAAAATATTTATACATATAAATGAATAAATAAGAGAAAATGATAAGATTATATAAATATACATATACGCCCTATACATACATAGTATAATATGTACATAAACATACATATAAGAAAATACTAAATATTTATATATATACATACATAAAAATCGAAAGTATATATATAATATATTGAAAATTCCCTAAAAATACATTAGGAAAATATAAAAATATGTATATATGTGTGTATAAAAGTATGTATAAAACTATGTATAAATACGTATACATGTATATGTACATAAATACATATATTACAAATATACCATAAGTATAAATATGTGTATATATGTATGCATACATTGTAGACATACGTATGTATACATGTATATATGTATATGTACATATACTAATATACTAAGTATAAGTTTATTTAATAATATATTAAGTATAATAATATAGACGAGAATATATATGTACATATGTATGTGTATAAGCATATATAATGCTATACTAATATAAGTACNATCTTAAATATATATATATCATTACACTAATATCTATTATAATATATATGAATATTATAACTAAATCGTGTTATAGCAAAATATCAATACCAAACTTACAAATAATCGAATAATTTGAACTTATATAATCTTAAATAAACCATATGTTATTATTCATAGGATAAAGCAATGCGACGTTGTGAAGAACCGACTATGAAAATATAAAGATTTAAGATAATACTAAAAAGTTATATGGAATTTATAACCCAAGCAAAAAGGAAATTATAAAGTAGATAATAAGTGGTTAAGCTGTTTAGCTGTTTAGCCCTACAACTAGATACTCATTAGGTTCCTCTTATGTCTATTTATCAAGAGATATTAAGTAGGAAAGCAAGCTGCCTGTTGATTGCTAAGAGTCATATCGATTTGAGTCAAGTGAGTACTCCCAATGACTTTATACTTATTTTGTACTTGTAATTTGTGTACTTAAATTAAAAATTAATAACTTAATGCATAGGGATTTGAGTTATGCATGTACTTGATATCAATTGATTACTATGCAAAATATTATTAAATATAATAATTGAAGATTTGATTGTAAGATTAACTATTGCATGATTTAAATGGTTTGCTGATATTGATTGATCACCTAATAATTTGACTTAATTATATTTGGTCTATCTTAAATTAAAAGGATCATGTATCAACCATACATTGCATTACTTATTCCAACCGTCACCTCATGTAGGAGTAAAGAAAAGCTATGTGGGGATTGTTTCTATATATTGAATTAAAGTATTTAATACATTACACTCATACAACATGACCTTACCTTGTTTTACGAGCTTACTAGGTACTGGAAATACCAACCGCATAGCTAAGGGTCGAATCTGAAGACCCTCATTGTAAGGCGTGAGTGTGAACTATAAAGATCACCTCACCACTAAACTTGGGATTTCGTATACTTCTGGATTTTTTTAAAATGAAAATATATTTCATGAAAAATAGAATTTAAAGTTATGGTTAAGATCTTAGGTACTAAAACCCGGTTATGATTAATGCCGATGAATCTCCAACTCTTACTTTAGAGGACGTTAAATCTGATGTTATATGTTGTAGCATCATTCAACTATATATATTGTTTGGCATATTATGTATACATGCATTCATATATTTGTTAATAATTTATTTTATAACTTGCTTAGTGGTATAATATGAAAGATAATTCACTAATCTCTTGTAGCTCACTCTCTAACAGTTTTTCTTTTGCAAGTTAGTAGAAAATTAGGCATGGGTTAAAAGTCGAGCCTTGAGTATAAGTATTGAGATGTTTTAGAGGTTAAAGATAGAGATAGATTGTATAATTTGTTTAAAACATTAAATGTAAATACTGCTCTTATAATTTGATTTTGTAATTTTGATAAGTATAAATTTTAGGTCTTTGCTACCTAATCGTATCTTTTAGTAGGGGATACCAATTCTTTACAGTTTTGATACAATTCAAACAATTTTCAATTCACCTCAAATAAAATAAAAACGAAAAAATCCTTTAATTAAAGAGTAATTTCGAATTATTAAGGTATAAATTTTAGGTCTTTGCTTCCTAATCTTATCTTTTGGTAGGAGATACCAATTATTTACTATTCTAAGAAACTATAGAATATTGGATATTCATAACTATTTACATTTTAAAAAATGTTAATTAATTAAAAATCGAAAATCTTAGTGATACATTATTTAGAATCTTGTAATATCTGACTTACAAGACAATTTTCGTATCATAGGTACACATATGATACGAAAATTTTAGGCAATCTTACTAAACTTCTATAAAGTCCTGATAATTATTTTGTAAAATGTTAATATCTTATTTGAATTTTTTTAAATATTAATTTTTTATTTGAACTTGCCCTCAAACATTGATTCTCTTCGTTATAATTCTTGCAAAATTATGGGTTATATTGCCTAAACGAATTTGATACTGAATATTTAAAGGTCCTGGGCACTAGTAATATGCATAAATATAAATAGAATATAGGAGTATAGTAAATACATATGTATATGTATATATATAATATTACTAAACTCGTTATTTAATATGTCCTTTAATCAAGCTACATATATAATACATTAGCATATCCTATTAAACTTAGCACATAATATTAAGCCTGGGTTTATCCGTTCTTCTAAATCATGTCTATTGGTCAAGTAAGGACTCGGGTTCACCTTAATTATTGGGGTTTCTCTTAGTAGGATCTTAGCTAGTAGACACATAAAGTTAAGTTGTTATATTTGTGTCATCTACTCTTTGCCATTTACTAGTAGTGGATAGATCATGATACAATATATAAAAATGTTAGCATTCATGATATTTCCAATGAATAGTGCAGCTAAGAATACGTGCTTAGGTGCATGTCATCTCAACTAATATTATTTCTTATGCCATAGCAACTACAATAATTTTGAAATTTGACTTTATTCGAACGCTACGGTAGAAGGGCAGTGCATGCATATATACATGGGCATTCCTGGACTTGGTTAAATTCATTTTCATTTTATATTCTTTTTTTTTTTTATGTATATGGCTTTTACTATCTCAATAACAATGCAATATGCCTACGATCATATACACTTTTATGGTTCTGTTCACATCGGCATATTACATACATAGGGATCTATTATTTAATTATTTCACTTTCACTTCTATGTATACGAGGAACTCCTTTTTCGGCAACAAGAAAAAAGGGGAAAAAAAGAAAAGTAGAATAAGAATATTACATTTGTAACTAGCTGTAATATGAAGGTGTACCGAACGTCCAATTTTGCCATTAAGGTTTTGATTAAGCATGGGTACTCGTACCTACCACTTATTTATTTATAGATATATAAATAGAAATTTTATGTTTTATCTATCTATTTGCTTATTATTATCTACAGAAAATTTCTGTTTTTCTCCTAATTGTTGATCAGGGTTATACATCATAATATTGAACATGCAATTCCCTCTTTCTCGTAGTGCATCAGGTCAGGCAACTTATAATCTATCCAACTGATATAGTGTATTTCCATATATATCTTATTGCGCCAAATGTGTTACCACTAATATAAATGGATTATATGGTAGTGTTAATGGTTTAAGGAAATAAAAGCTAATAGAATGATGATGATAACACAGACATTTTATTTATTTATTTAAATATATATTTTTTCCAAGGGCCGCAACATGGAAAATGGAAAATTATGCAATGGAATACAAATAAACGATGGTGTTTTGTGTTGTGTAACAACCATGATATAAAAATATGACATTGATTGTATGTTTTGGTTCCTATGTTCATAATGGCACGGAGGACTGTTAAATGGAAAGAAAAGGAATGAATAATAAAAAAAAAAAAGAAAAGAAAAGAGAGTGATAAATGCATGTGTTGGTCTCTCTCACGTTTTGAGATGCTCGCCTACTACCTATCAGTACTTCAAATGCAGTGGACAAAATAATAAATGCAAGCATTTCCATTTCCACTCACTAAGGGAAAAGGAAAAAAAAAAAAAAAAAAATTAATAATAATTACAAAAATGCTACATCTAGAAAAATAATTCTAGAAATATCACACTTGAAATCTCTTCTTTAAGAGGCAATTTCAATACAAATTGAACTCATCTCTTCAATAGACGATTTCAGTGCAAATTTTACATATTCACCCAACAGTCAATCGATTTCAATACAAATTATTTCACTATACTCACATTTTACATTTTTGTCCACCCTTCTACTTTAAATTTAGTCGAGCTTATATGCAATTACATTTGAAAACTACATTATCTTAAATTAGCCTATGCAAGATTTTAGTTGAAAATATATTCGGAACGTGATGTTTAATAAACAGTTAATTTTTCTAGTCAATTAGTGAAATTATATCCAGTTATTTATTTATGAAATGTTCAGTTACGTCCAAGTTCGGTACCACATAGATATGCATTTTGAATCGATATTAAGAACTGTAAATAGCTTTAAATTATGAAGAAATGAAACCATTGAATGAAATGTAAGTAAACTATCAAAATACCTAAATAGTGTTGTGGTATCAGCGTCGAGGCAGTGGCTAAGCATCCTGAGGTTCTACATTGTGTTGTGGTTGAACTACCTGAGTTGCATCCAACTATGTAATCTATCTACCCTCTTGGCTATCAACACCCAAGAACGATCCATGCATAGGGACCGAAGAAGGGAGCATTTGCGTAACTCCCTCACCTATGTCATACCAAGTATCTCTAATTGACCTCCTCAATGGTGCCAATGGAGTATGAAATTGACTAGTGGAGGCCTATCCAACAATAGGGGTGTGACACATAAGATCGCCAAAGCTCTCTTTGAGGAATGGCCTACGGAACTCAAATCCAGATGGTATAGGAGATGCTGGTGGCAAGAAGTGTAAAGGAGAAGCATCGTCGTGAATGTCAACATCACTGTCTACATCCTTAGCCCCTAACTCAACAACCACCACATGCCCTACGACCCTTACCTCTCCATAGCTCATCTAACGAGAAGTTGTCTTCATCAACATCTAGACCAGGTGGAGTTGGGTCACCAGGTGGACCCCAATAATGCCCTAGATGAGGTCATCTAATTGATGCTGCTCAAATAATATGTCTTCATATGACATGTGTGGTACTCTATGTATAAAGTTTGCCTACATTCCAAATGCGAAAAATTGAGTTGCATATAAATTGGAAAATAAAAGTGTAAACGAAAAAGTAACCATACGTACCATATACATCCAAAAAGCCCCAAACCAACCGATATATTTGCAGGTGACTTACTGGTACTAAAGGACGTAGTCTAGATGTACACCAGGTAGCGGTCGAACCTGAGCTATTCGGTTTCGGCGATCCTCCCATTGTGCTATCTAAGCTGCATGATGGGTTGCCCAATTTATATTTGTCCTATCCCTTAGGTCGATATCATACAAAGCATATCTCGTATCAAGGTGGGCTAGGATTTCTTACATCCCATGAAACTATCAAGCTACATGGTTAGGATAGTGCATCTCCACGATGTGGAAGCATATAAGTGGTACACGAGTTAGCTATACGCCACTCCCATACCAACAATAAGCTGGCAATCTAACTGTATAGAGGGAACCTAGCGCACACCAATGAAGTCTAACTGCTCTAGATATGGGATCATACCTAGATCTATCAAGATCTCTTGGCCATCTCGATGCCTAAATATTGCCTCACATGTATAGCAACTGAGCTAGTAATTTTCTTGTAAGCAAAGAAGAAGAAATATTGTTACAATCAGTATAAGAAGTGGAACAAATTGAAAATATGTTTTCCATTTACTATTCCTTACTTGACCACCCCACTAGCTCAGATTTATAGTGACCTATCTATCAGTCCTAGATCTATTTGCTCCTGCAAGTATAAAAGTGGAAAGAAAATCTATAAGCTTGCTATCAAACTCATATGGTAAAAACAAAAAGTTAGAAAAAATAACTACTTCTTAAATACACTACCATATATATAATCAATCAATATTGTCACTAGTTTTCTTCACATTCACTAAATAAACTACTAGTGGATCCACTTGACATTAGTTGTCTTCCTCGTTACGGACATCTTCTCCTATTATGTCCATCCCTATCACATAGTCTACAGGTGTAAGTTGGCGGTCCCTCTCGAATGTCTATCTCATTCTAAAATTGTTTCTCTTGTGGCCTGCTTGGATTCTTAGCCATGTCGGATGTTGTAACGGGATGCCATTCAGGAATGTCAAGATCTAACCAACTAGACTTATCGGCACATGGCATGAAGGAACACATATATACACATAGTTGATTTTACATCGTGTACTAATACCTAATATGTGCAATACAGTCCATGCTCATTTTTTCCATAACAACTATAGTATATGAGCACGGAATTTTGTATGTTTGCTACTCGTTGCAAGTACAACGTGCAGTCCTAAGGGCGACTGTATAGCTGTTCTCTCCTTTTTGCCCATACGCAGTTGGTCTGGGCACTATTATGACCTCGAATATCTACTTATTGTAGTAAAAAATCACTACCTAGTAACTAGTAGCCACTTTGCGCCACCTGTCAAACTTTCTCTCTGCAAATTTGATCAACACTTTGCCAATAATCATTTGCTCCGCTAACTCGATCATACGTTTATTGAAGTAGTCATTGCAGTTGTAGAAAGTTTTCTTAAGTAATGCCACCACAGGTAAGTTTCTAGCATCATGAAAGGCACTATTATAACTTTTTGCAATGTTGGTTGTCCCATGTTAAAACCAAGCTATATCGTCATACACCAATGTCTACATTTTAAGATGTAAGCCTCTAAAGTAAGCTCTAATATGGGGGCTCATAGTCTTAGCCTAGTCATAGTAGACGTGAAACTTCCAAGGTCGCAATTAGTAAGCGGCCTTCTTTATCATCTCTTTGCACTCTTTGTTCTTAGCTCAAGTGTTGAAGTTACTGGTGACGTGTCGAATACACCAACGCTAAGGTTAACCCCTTGGCCATACTGCACTGTCACCTTGTACAGCAGACTTGATACCAGCATGCCAATCCGGAACCAAACTTATATCGGTATAATCTATTATAACATGGGTGAGCACACACGTTAGGAATTAACTCCACCTATCGAAACATTCTTTATCAACTAAGGCAAAACTAAGTGGGATTATGTGATTCTAACCATCAACTCTTGTTGTAATCAGCAGTTTATGCTTATACTTCCCATATAGGAATGTTCTGCCCATCGTAACTATAGGCTTACAATGTATAAACGCTTCAATGCACGATCCAAATGCCTATAAGACTCTATCAAAGAACACGTAACCGGTAGTATCACTATCTCACCATCTCCACTCTACCATAGACTGAAATTAGCCTCTCGAATCGCATTTAGTAGATGTAGGAACACCACATATGATTCTTCCCACTTAACATAAAACTGTTCAATCACTTTGCGCTTCACTTCCCTAATTCTCTTGATGTGGACAGTATAATCGTATTGCTTGCAAATAGTTGCCTGTAAGTGTCTTACCTTAACGCTTGGTGACTCTTGAACATCCTTAATTAGAAAATAGGATAGCATATTTGAGTCCAATTTCGAGTGGTCTTGGATAATTGTGGGATTGAGGCACGTGTATAGACCCATGAACCTAGTTATCACAAAGCATCCTACATGTTACTTCTTACAAGCTTGGAGTCACCACTTATAGCCCTTTTCCCAATAAATGCATCTGATAGACGATAACATCAATTTGGAATCCTTTATGATGAAGTCATGGTGGTTCATAGCATGATGCAATCTTATGGTTATTTGTAGATGTTTTTTGTTCTCAAATCACATGCCCACCTTCAATTCATCGCTGAAGTTCCATTCATTAACACTTATACTATCATCAGCCACTAATCCATCCCCTACACTTAACTTATAGAAAGGCACGGGTTCCGACATCCTAACCACATCCACAAATGTTGATAACCCATGCTTCCAATCGTTCTGTCCACATAACCCTTGTGCTTCTTCCACTTCTTGCAACCAACATTCACTCGGACTAACGTCTGCATTACAATCTATATCATCAAAATCTTCATCAATGTCGGCGAATGCCAGTTCATTCTTCACATCAGTATCTTTATTTAACTCGCTGGTAATCAAGACATTAGGTTCATTAGACATGAGACTAGTGCTTAGTACATTCCTCAGTAAGACTACTCAAGATTTGAACACCCCGATTTCAATTTGCAATCTAATATCATCGTTGTACTATTCGACATCATCCTCAACTGCCATAGGGGCTATCGGTAGTGGGTTCACTTCATGAATTTCAATATATATTTCCGCAAAACCGCTAGCTTCACCATGCCCAACTAAGGAAGCCATCAACTATTGCACATCATAATCATCGCTGATGGGGATGGCACCAAACATATCCTTGGTCTCACCTAAGAGGAGGCATCTATGAATTAACTTAATTCAGTGTGTTGTCATGTCAACTTGAAGCCAATTACATATCATTTCAACTGCTTAGACATACGTGACCCTAAATGGAACTCAGACTACTGTTCTTAGGCACTTGTCATACCACACCCCATCCTCTCTTTCCACAATATTTCCACTAACATAACAAACCAACCTCATATTATCCATTGTACACCTATTTACTGTAAGCCCTAAAGCCAAGCCAAGTAACTGTAGGTTTGAGCTTAAAACCTAAGGTTTAGGACGATCGAATCGACTAAAAGATTCGATCAAACCCAAATTATAAACTATTGAGAGAAATATTAGTAAAAATGACCCCGTAAACTTAAATTTAAGAAAATAAGTAGTAAAATAGGAGACTATAAAATTTTCAAATTTTAAGCATAATAATTGCTAATTACCGAAAAGGCGAAAAGTGTAATATAATAACTAATAAATTACTAGAGATAGATTATATGTATACTAAAAATTTTAGAACGACCAAAATAATATTTAGGAATGTTCACGTGTACTCCACATGTATTTACGTGTAGATAAAAATACACGTAATTACTAAAATTGGCCGAAAACTAAGCAAATAATTAAAGAAAAATATAAAATAATTATAGAAAAATCAGAAAAAATCAGAAGAGGATAAGCTGCAACAAGATCAGGTCGTGGTCAGCAAGAAAAAAAAATAACCAATAAGAATTGGACAAACAAAAAGCCAAAAATTAAGGAATTGGGGCAAAATCCCATCAAATTAATGCAAATTAATTACTACATTTGTCTATAAATAAGGAAAAAATTTTCAGAAGTCATTTGGCCAGTTTGAGATCTGAGAAAAATCGAAACACTGAAAAAATAGAGAGAAAATCCAGAAAATAAAAAGAAAAAAAGAAAACTGTATAGATTAGGCAAGTGAACCAAAACCACCACCCACCACCACCTAGAACCAAACCACCACCACCACCTAGAACCAAACCACCACCACCACCCTACACTAGAACCACCGCCTGGACCGGCCGACAACATTGGACCGGGTTTGGACGGCCAAAAAGCTTCGAACCGGTTAGTTATTTATTCACCCCGATTTTTGTAAAATTTTGTAAAATTATTTATTTTGCCCAAAAAATTATGAAACTTGTTATTCTGAGGTTTTATTGTATGTAGATTTAGGGAAAAATATTGATTCAGTTTAATTATGTCTGGAAATATAGGTTCCTTAACAAATTGTTCAAAACCGAGCATGATTAAACCGGAAAATAAATAGGCTTAGGGATGTAGTTTGGAGTTCAAAATTTTTCTGTAGGATGCTCATATGATGTATAACAGTGCTATGAAGCCATTTTTTTAAAATTAATTTTCGAAATTTTTAAGTTAATTTTTAGCCCTAAAATAATGGTAAAATTGGGTGATTTAAGGTTAATTAGGTGATTAAGATGTTAATTACTGATTTGGATCTTAATTAGATGTTTAGGAAAGTTAATCTCTGTAGTGAAACCCTAATCCTAGCCTTTAGCTACTAAGTATGGTTAATTAGGGAAATTAGGTAAGTAATATAATAAATTAGTAATATGTGAAAATGTAAATTCATAAATCTAAAAAAATAAGGTTATTTAGATAATATTATAATAGAAATTAGAAAAATAATAAATCTGAAATGACATTTAATTTTAAGTAAATATCTAAAAATGTAAGATTTTTACACATTGGGAATAAATCCGATACCTCAATTAGGGTTAGCGTGTACCAAATAGCTTAGAATACCAAAATTATGACCCAATAGGATATTTGAATACCCGAGCGTAATGTGATTAATGTCACATTGGGATTCGAGCCTAATTAAGACTTAAGAATTAAAACTAGAATCTAGTTTAGGAGCCGAACCCCGAAATAGAATACAACGAATTATTAATACGATATAAGTATACATGAGGAAAATGAGTTACATTATGAATTAGAATAAGAATCCATAAAATATAAGTACTAAAAGGACCTATTTGTATTATAGGACACCCGGAAACAAATCAGCTCGCTATTAAAGGATTGAGCGATTGAGCGATTGAGCAAATTCAGGTAAGTTAGGTTATTGCTTGTTGTAATAGAGTACTAGTTTTGTAGTACTCGGAGACTTAGGCTTGTATATGATTGTGATTGTAAATAGTTTGCACATGTGTTTGATGTATCTGAATTCGTGCTGGAATTTATACTGTGAATGATTTTGTGACTGATTGAATTGGTATGAACTTGTTTGAACACCTTAATCGAAATTAAATCTTAGCCGACCCTAATAACCAAAAATGCCATGCATTGAAACCCATTAGGGGATCATAGGACTCTCCAACCAAATACCGACTCCTTCGAAAGGGATAGCGCAGGATTGCAAAATGGTCCCTTCTTCATCCTCAGTCGAACTAAGTGACAGGAGAGGAGATCGTGGCGGGGGTGAAGTCAATGGTTCGAAGGTAGTCGCGGGAGGAACGAGGTCTCCATTGCACAAGTCTGGGTTTGGTTATGAGCTGCTGCATAACATGGAACTCCTCAACCCGGATTGGAGCGGGTGAAATTTCTCTGATTTCACAACGGACCGGACTACGTTGTGCGATGACACTTAATTGTTGCATTGCATGAAAATAATTGTTTGATAACCCTATTTATGCTTGTATGCATTCATGAGTCTCCAATTCAACTTACTAAGCTATAGTTGCTCATACCCTTATAGATCCTTTTGCAGGTTCTGATTTGTGAACACTTCAAGTACTATGCCGCCCTACAATTACCCAGAGGTTAGTTCTTTTGAAGCCAGGAGTATGAGGATCAAGTTATTTAGTATAATGTGTAACTAGACCGACCTTGTAGTTAAGTGTTAAAGACTGATAGTTGCGACTTTGCGACTTCGGGGCGTAACATTTACCACAACAGCTGCATAAACTTCAGTATGCATATATATAACTACTACCTTACGCTAGCAAATACTAATTTCTTTTCACATTTAATATTATGAAAGCTAATGAGTCTTATTGCATAAAATATTAATAAGTAATAATATTCATATTATTTGTTATACCACTATTTTTTTTTCATAGCTAATATTATGGAAGCTAATGGATATAATTTACAACTAATTTTTTAGTAACATTATTATATATACATTATAATTTACGATTATTAGTATAATTGTTTCTTAAAATAAGATATCATATACTTAATACGAATCAAAATGACTGTCAAAATTACCAGTGTACAACAATGTACCATCATGTATCAAATCATAACACTATTTCTTCGAAAAACATATACCTAAAACGAATCAAAACAAGTAAAAATCATAACTTTTCATAGTAAAGTTTAAAATAACAAATCACATACAAATATGCACACTTATCCCATAATTTATTAGTATCTAACAATGTACCATCATGCATCAAGTCATAACATTATTTCTTCATAAAACATGTGTTTAAAACGAATCAAAACGAGTAAAAATTATACTTTTTCCTATTTTGATGTCTAGAGAGAGAAAGTAATGATATTGCACCGATTGTCTCCCCATTTCCAAAGAACTTTCCATGATATCTATTTACACCAAGCAACTATTCCAATTCCATGATTGATTCATAAAAAAGCATACTTAAATTGCTAATTTGGTAGAGTATTTTCTCAGATGGTTGAAGAGAGAGAGAGAGAGAGAGAGAGAGAGAGTATAGAAGATATTCTACATGCATACTGGGGAAGAAGAAGGATCAAGTGGATTATATGCCTATGGAAATGTCCTCTTCAAGAGGTTATTTTAAGTACTGTATTTTTGGGATAATTTTCTCAAATGCCGTATTTTTGTAAATTTTTTTCTCCTTTTCCCTACTAAGTAATACTAAATGCATGTAGGTAATGGTTGAATATTGTGCTTTTACCTTAGGTATTTGCAATACCTTCGGTCGATAAGATGTTGTTGCTGTTAATGTTGAGAATTAAGTAGAATATGAGGATAGTTAAAGAGAAAAAAAAAGTGTTGGTATATGTTCACTAAAAGTTATGCAAACTAAGGCTAAGTTTCTTAGCTTTGCGTATAAGTTGATTTCTTAGATGTTGTAAATTTTTAAAAAGATATTCAAAGGACAAGTGGCAACAGCATTAGCTCAAAATTATGGTGTTGGAATGTAAGACTATGTTGCTGGTTTTAGAGTGCCAAAGTAGGGCTGGGCATATAGAATTTTGAGTGGTCGGATAGGTTTGATTATTGTTAGGTTTTAGTTTCCTATTCTTGTCCCAAATAAAATGTCCACATTAATATGAATTCCAATATATCTATAATAATGATGATAATATTAAAAATTATTATTGAAACAATATTAGGTTATATATTGATTTGTTTTGGATTTATAATTAATAATTTCATTATAGCATTAATATTTATTTGTTTACTTTCACTTTTCTTGCCACAAAATACTAATTATTCATTATCCATAGCTTCTAAAAAATTTTAATTGTCTCGAATAGGGCTAAGGTCGAGGGTGGGGCTACAAACGTAGCCATGTGGAGATTAGAGACCATTCATGATCTATACATGAGTACTCGCTTCACCTATCTCCTACTCCTACTACATCTGGGTATTACGAGTTAGGCCCATCTATGCTATCATCAATTTCATTTGAGACATCTCTAAGGGAGAGCTGCAACATCTACATGCAAACTCCTTAAGCTTCATAGAAGAGATAACTTAGACCTCAAGCTAGTTACCTAAGTGAGGGGCTCAAGCAAATTAAGCCTAAGCCTATATTAATGTACATGTTTCCTCCCTATGGCTCACCATCTATAGGTGGGAATGATACTTTTGTAACACAAATAGATATCAATTAGATGGTGTTGTGGTGCAAACTGTGACTATGAATAAACAAGGTCAATCGCTGCGTGGGTCCGAGTTTGCTGAAAGCTTGAAAGAATTGATAGGGAATGGTGCAAAAGAACAAATGACAAATGAAAAAGCAAGCATAACCCACGAATAACTCCAATGGATGTAACGTACCAATTGAACCTCCGAGGACTCATAGTACAACTCGATATGATGCATAAGTTGGTCTGGTGAGGTTACTCACCACCTAACCTTGCTTAAGGGATAAGATAATAGTGAAATGAGAATAAACAAGTACAATATTTACGTAAGGAAAGAATATCCAATACGTTAAGGGTAATCTGCTGCTTTACAACTTTAAGTACAAGGGCTATTTATACCCATAAGTTAGGGCAACTTACCCAAAAGGGAAAAGATGAAAAGGGTATTTCCTAAGGAAGTAATGTACAAGATATAAAAAGGTAAAAATGAATACCCAAGAAAAATAATCATTAGTCTGACGGATTCTATATACGATTCTATACACAAGGCAATGCTGCATTGGTGATGCCATTGGAAGATACAAAAAAAAAAGGAACGGTTAACTTGCTTATTCAAGCAAGGGTGGTTTAGTCAATCCAAAGTCTCTCTCTCGGCATCTCGACAAAGGTGATATCAAATATATGATTGGCCAAGCATGAGTGAGAATGGAGGTCGGCTATTGTCTCGATTGTCTATTTCTCGACACACTATCTATGAGAAATAGGCAATCATTCGGCTCGGTATATAAAACAGGTCGATAAGGTGATACTCAACCTCAGTAGGAGTCAATTGGAACTAGAAGTTTTGTCTTACCAATCCCTCTAGTCCTCAGGCTTGACTACAGGTCAATAGCTTAGTAGCCTAATTCCTACCATTCCCTCTAGCTTGATTTGGATTTGGGATCAAATCCGAATAGTCTTCCATCAGCTCTCCATCAAGGTGATATGGATTGAAGTCAATAATGTTAAAGGTGTTAGAAACCCCATAGTCCTTGAGCAGCTCCAATCTATAGACATTATCATTAACCTTCTAAGGAAACCCCATAGTCCTTAAGTTGCTCCAATCTATAGGCATTATCATTAACCTTCTAAGGGATTCTGAAAGGTCCTTTAGCTCTTGTAGATAATTTGTTACTCTTCTTGCTCAAAAACTGTTCCTTATTAAGGTACAGCCATACTAAGTCTCCTTGTTAGAATTGTATAGCCATCCCACCCTTGGCCTTCGTGTACATTCTTTTAGCAGCTTGGTCGATGTACCAAGTGACTTTTTCATAGATGTGCTGAAAGAATTGTGCTCTAGCTCTTGCATCTTGGTCTTCTTGCACAGGCATGGTTAAAAAGGTATGATCGAGGGGCAACTTGGGATTGAAACCATAGAAAACCTCAAAGGGGGTCTACTTAGTGGTATCATGCATTATTTGATTGTAAGCGAATTCAACTATTAGTGAGCAAACGTCCCAATTAGCCAAGTTCTTGCCTATCATAGCTTAGAGCAGTGATCCCAAAATACGATTAACCACCTCTGTTTAGCCATCATTTTGGGGGTGATAGGAAGTACTAAAGAGTAGTTTGGTCCCCATCCGATGCCACAAGGTCCTCTAGAAATAGCTCAAGAACTTCGAGTCCCTATTGGAGACCATACTTCTCGACATGCCATGTAACCGTATAATCTCTTGTAAGAAAAAAGAAGTAATAACCGACGCATCATTAGTTTTGGCGTAAGGCACAAAGTGCGCCATGTTGCTAAACCGATCCACTACAATCATTATAGAATCTTTGCCTCAGGTAATTCATGGTAATTCGAGGACAAAGTCCATGCTCAACTCAACCCATGGTTTCATTGGAGTAGGCAAAGGCATTGCTTTCCCCTTTTCAACTCAATACTTAGCCCTTTTGCACACAGTACAGCTTGCAACAATTCAATGCACATTTTGCCTCATCCTAAGCTAAAAGAATCGGCCACTCAACAACTCATATGTCCTTCTTTCCCCAAAATGTTTGAATAGTCCTCTACTATAGGCTTCCTTGATCAATAGCTCCCTCAAGAAACAAGTCCACACGCATAATTTTCCACCTCAAAATAAGTAGCCATCCTCCACATGATACTCACCCACTATTCTTCCATCAATGCATCGCAAAACTATGGGTCTAAAGTATAGATCTTTAAAGTACTATTATTTGATGCTTGCAAACCCAAACAATCTAGTCTACAATTCATTTAGAAGTACATGTCTTCTTGAAAGGGTATCGGCAACTATATTGCTCTTTTCTTGTTTATATTTTATTACAAAATTGAATCCCTTAAGGAATTCTACCCACCTCGCTTCCTGCTTAGACAACTTTATCTAGCTTCAGAGATACCTCAAAGACTTATGGTTAATGTAGATGACAAATTCTCTCGATAATAGATAATGCTGCCATACTTGCAATACTCGGATTAGTGCTAAGAGTTTTTTGTCATACACAAATTAATTTAACTAAGGCCTTTGAAGCTTCTCACTGTGAAAGGTAATCGGTCAACCTTCCTGCATTAGGACAGCGTTTATTCCAATGCTTGATGCGTCACATTCCAACTCAAATATTTTCTTGAAGTTTGGTTGAGCTAACACCGGGATAGAGGTCAATCTTTCTTTTATCTCAACAAAGCTCCTCTCCTCCCTTTCTCCCCATCGGAAGTCTGTGTTTTTCTTCGTTAGCTTAGTAAGTGGTGCTATGAAGGTACTAAAATTCCTGATAAATCGTCTATAAAATAAAGCCAGTCCATGAAAACTTCTCATGTTAGCACAAGTAGTAAGAGTCGGCCACTTGACATTTGCTCAGATTTTCTCGACGTCTACCTGTAAGCCTCCTCTACTTACTACATAGCCTAAGAATACCACTCTCTCCTAGCAAAAACAACATTTCTTTATATTGCCGAATAATCTCTCGATATGGAGGATATCCAGAATAGCTTGGAGATATTCATAGTAACTTGACACATCGGTATTGTAGACCAAGATGTCACTAAAGTACACTACAATACACTTCCCAATCAAATGTCTCAGTAGATGATTTATTAGTCTCATGAAAGTGCTCACGGCATTCGACAAGCCGAAGGGCATGACCATCCATTCATATAATCTATGTTAAGTCTTAAATGTCATTTTTCACTCATCTCCTAGCCTCATGTGGATTTGATAGTAGTTAGACTTAAGATCAATCTTATTGAAAATCTTGGCTTCACTTAACTCATCTAGCATGTCTTCCAATCTCAGGATAGGATACTTGTACTTAATTGTGATCTTATTTACGGCTTGGCTATCAACATACATTTGCTAGGTTCCATCCTTTTTTCGGCACTAGAAGCGCCGATACAACACAAGTACTGAGACTTTCTCTGACATATCCTCTCTCTAGTAACTTATTGACTTGACGTTAAAGCTCAGAAGCGTACTCCGGATTCATCCAATAGGCTGGTTTATTCGGCAGTATGGTACCGGGTACTAAGTCAATACAGTGCTCTATGCCTCGAGTAAGAGGCAACCCTTCTAGTAACTATTCTAGGAATAGATCAACATACTCATCCAGCAACTCTTTGATTTCATGGGATAGTTCACCTTACTCCTTCATTTCTAAGAGTCGCTTGACCAACATAAAAGTCAGCTCGTCAACATTAATGGCATCTCGGAGCTTGGCTTTACTCATTACCAAAGCCTTTTTCGATCCGTAAGCAAGTTTTTTCTACAATTTATTAGCTTCTCTCGGTGACATTGGGTTCACTGTGATCTTCTGGCCATCCTTCTCGAACGTATACGTATTCTTGTAACCGTTATGAATAACTCTCCTATCAAACAGCTATGGTCTACCTAGCAATATGTAGGAAGTACACATGAGCAACACGTCACAAAGAATCTAGTCAAAGTAATTCCTTATAATGATCGGTAGTAATATTTGCTGAGTAACATGTAGTGCCCCTTTGTCACTCAACTAATGTAACTTGTACGGCTTTAGATGGGTAATAGTCGGCAACTTCAATTTTGAAATAAGATTGGCCGATGTTACATTGGTGCAACTTCCACTCTCTACAATGAGGCATACACCCGATCATTCACCTTACAAGTAATATGAAACAAATTCTCTCTCTACTCCTCCTCTCGTGAGGGTTCCATGTTCATTGTGCGTCAGATAACTATGATCAATTGGTCTAAGTCCTCAGTAAACACATCTTTTTCTATCAATTCTTTATCGATATTTTCTTTCTCAATAGGGATCTCCTCTTTCTTAAGTTCCTCATCTATACTCTCTACCTCCAGCTTTGTGACGTCTCCCTTGATCACCATAGTTCTTCGATTCAAGCATTGGGCAGCCATATGTCCAAACCTTTGGCATTTGAAGCACTTGATCTGACTCATCTTCTTGCCTGATCCTTGCCCCTTCTCATAAGTTCGGGTTAGCACTTTAGCATCAGGTCAACCTTTTTGCTCGACTTAGACATCAACCTTTCTGATCGACTCAATACTTGACTGAACTTGGTGACTTCCCTGTTCGGGTCGACTAGTCGGCATTCTGGTAAGAACTCAGCTTCTTCTCTACCTTTCTACTCGTTAACTTATTCAAATGGCCTCATCTATTATTGTGAATTGCTGGAGTTGTACAATGTCTCGAATTTCATCTCAATCCCACGATGAACCTAGAGATTGTTCGCACTAGTGGTTCCTTCACTTCATATCGAATCATGAGCATCTAGAATTTCTGAACATACTCGTCAACTATTTGGCCTCATTGTTTCAGCTCTTGAAGCCGAGTGAAAGTATCTTGTAGCTAAGTTTTCGACACAAATCTATTTCTCAATATTCTCTTCATCTCAGGCCATGTATTAATCTCTCAATATCCCTCTCGCCTCCTTATAGCCTAGAAATTTTTCCACCACATGGTAGCATATCCGAAGAACTCAACAGTAACACTTCTTATTTTCTCATAATCCTCATATTGATAATAATAAAAAGCACACTCCACCTTCTCTTCCTACTCCAAATATTCATTAGCATTCCTAAATCTATTAAAGCTCAGAATCCAAAGCTTCATATGGTCAAATGCTCTAGGGACTCATACGTGCTCTTCTTCAAAATATTCCTCCTCATCCTCTTCATCGAGTTCTCTTAAGTCTATCCCACATCTTACTCCTCCACCTCAAATGGGTTAAGCTAGGTTTTAACCTCTAATAGGTTGAGCAGCTTGTAGGGTGTTCTACGTGGCCTTTGTTAGTCGGTAAGCCAACACATGAATAGCTCGGGTTAGATCCACTAAGAGATTAGCTAACTCACCCAGTCTCTCATCAATGCTTCCAAGAGTTCCCGAAGACTGTTGGCCATGGTGGATAACTCTACTATCGTTATCTCCCATACCAACATTCACACTTGGGTTTGTCGGTTACTTTACAGATTTAAAGCTCGAAAGTACAGTTAGCAAACACAATAACTTGCTCTGTTTCATACACATAAAACAAAGTATAAACAGAACTTTGAAAACAACTCTAACTCAAACAAAACCTCTACTCTAATACTAAGATAGTGAGAACCGTAACCAAGAACAGATAAGGCCGGTCACTAGGTAGGTCCAAGCTTGCCTAAAGCTTGAAAAAGTTGATGGGGGCAAAACCCGCAAACAGCTCCAATGGATGTGACACACCAATGGAATCTCCGAAGACTCATAGTACAGCTCGATATAATGCACAAGTTAGTCTAGTGAGATTACTCGCCACCTAACATTGCTTAAGGGATAAGATAAAAGTGAAATGAGAGTAAACAAGCATAATGTTGATGCAAAAGAAGAATATTCAATATGTTAAGGGTAATCTGCTGCTTTACAACTTCAAGTACAAGGGGTATTTATACCCATAAGTTAAGGCAACTTATCCAAAAGGGCATTTCCTAAGGAAGTAATGTACAAGATACAAAAGGATAAAAATGAATACCCAAAAAAAAAAAAATCATTGGTCTAATGAATTATATACATGATTCTGTACACATGGCAATGCTATATTGGTGATGCCATTAGAAGATGCTAACAAAAATAGATAGTTAGCTTACTTGTCTAAGTAAGGGTGGTTTAGTTAGTCTAAAGTCTCTTTCTCAGCATCTTAATAAAGGTGATGCCGAGTAAGTGATTAGCTAGGCATGAGTGAGAATGGGGGTCGGTTGTTAGCTTGGTCGTCCGCTTCTCGACATACTATTTATGAGAAATAGGCAATCATTCGACTTGGTATGCAGAACGAGTCAGCAAAGAGATACTCGGCCTCGACAAGAGTTGATTGGAACTAGAGAATTCGTCTTACCAATCCCTTTAGTCCTCAAGCTCAACTACGAGTCAATGGCCTAGTAGCCTAAATCATATCATGTAACCTTAGCTTAACACTTACCTAAATACATAGGAATTGCATACCTTCATGTGACAACATCAATGGCAACCTTACATTTGTATTTAGATGGATTATATGATTTATGAATAGGTCTTATTCTTTTATAGTGGTGCTACTAAGGTCATGATAGGTTGGTCCAAGTATCATAGGTAGTTATAGTTTACTTTAGAAAATGAGCTTTTTTTCATGTATGGTTGCTTATTTTAAATTAACCTAATCCAATTTAACTTTACAACGCATTACATTAAAAAGTCATCTCATTTCCCTTTTAAACTAAAGTGGGACTAGTTATGACTCTTTTTCTATCTTCAATACTCCCCCTTAAGTCTAATTGGCTTAGCCTAATTATGACTCTTCATTCATATATTCATGTATTCATTGAGTCTCAAAGGCTTTAGGTTTTTGTTTTTTTTTTTTTTCCTTTTCTTTTCTTTGCTTGGGCTTATACTCTTAAACCTCAAAGGTAATCAGGTAAAATCTTTTTGCTTATGTCTTCCTCATTGAGCCTTCTTTTGATTTGTGCTCCTGGACTTCAATATTATATTTACTTTTATATTTTCTTTTGGCCTAACCTAATCTGTGAGGACATAAGCCTCCTTTTTAAGCTTCTATTATTTTCTTTCTTTCTTTTTTTCTTTTTGTTCATTTTCTTGGACCTTGAATCTTCATCATGGGCCATTAGGTCTTTTGCATTCTAATATCACTTATTAGAGTCATGACAGCCTTAGTCCAAGTGCCATAAGAGAGTATTGGTGTGCATTAAAAATGGGCTTTTTCATGTGTAGGTTGTTTATGTTAAAATAGTTTAAGCTAATTTAACTTTACAACTCATCACATCATATGGCCATCTCCTTTCCCTTTTCTAAACATAGTGGGACTATTGTTTACATCTTTAATAGATACTCTTGACTTCTTCTCTTAAATTTTTATTACTTAGTATTACTAAATATTTGTTATTGATGACTACAGATAAGTAGTTATGAGATTTGGGCACATGTTGATGGGCTGTTATTCAATTAGGTTGAGTAGTATATTATTGTTCTTGTTAAGGATGTGGAGCTAGGCTTCTCAAGAGGATATGTGTTGAGGAGTTTGCTCTTAAATTCTTTGGAGTTTATTTTTTTGTTTAATTAATATTATTTATGTTTTAAAGGGTAGGTATTGTACATGTCATAAGATTTGGTAAAAAAAAAAATTGCAATAAGTGTTACTGATTTTCATTAGTTTATCGATACTGTTGAAATTGCCTTCTCTTTGAAATCGCATATTTGATTTTTTAAATTACTTTCTCCTTGACCATATTTTATGAATTTTTCTAATAAAGGAAAAATTTTTTCTTTTTTATGTGTATGTACGTACATACGTGTATGTTTTAATGAACTTTTATATACATGCTAGCACATAATGGTACTTTGTATAATTTTATACAAATATGAGACTCTTTTCTAAAAATATTACGGAAAAGGCTCCTTATATGAAAATATCCCACCTATAATTGAGTGAAAGTGCCTTCGATGTAAAAAAATTGAGGATTGAAGCACAAAAGCAGGCGCTTGCATTACATGAATGCATGTGCCTTCCATGAGCCCTAAATGTAACACAACAACGCATCAAGCATAGAAGGCAAATACAAGCAAAAAAAAAAACACCAAAAATCTCTTATGGAAAACGCAAATTTCTCCTACGATGTCTTCATCCAAGTCAAATTGCGATGTAGGATGTTGGCACCAGCAATTGCCTCTACCAAATCGATTTGCAAGATAGGATTGATGTAGATTGGCTACACGTTCATGACCACTACATACACTTGTGGGTTGACTGTTACCTCTGAGGTTGTTAAACTTGTGATTCTACCTGGAATCACTAGAGGGTTTGTAGAATCAAAATATAAAAATGTAAGTTTTTATAACCTACATAAAATAACTATCAAAAAACTATAAATATGCTTATAATAGATATAAAAAACTTGAAATACATGATGGAAATAAAAAAAAAAAAGAAGAAGAAAGAAATTAGGTTTTTTTTCCATAAAAAAAGTTATCAATCTATAATATAACATTTACGAAATAAGGATAAGCAGGGTTGAAACTAATTTTTTTTCCATTATTTCATTTGAAAAAAGTAATAAATTAAAGAAAACCAAATGTTTTAATTCGTCTTGAGTTGTTAATGGTATAAACTTAAATATATAGTTTTTCTTATAAACTTTCTATTAGAGCTAAAACCCATATGAAGGTTATAAATATTAAAGAAGGGATTAGGAGAGAGAGAAAGAGGAAAAAAAATTGAAAGATGATAAAGAAGATGATTTATTACCTCAATCATCAGAAGCATAGTTATATTTTTTATTTTTGACTCATTCAACTTATATATGTAAAATCAGTAAATTCAGTTAAAAACGTAAGTTTTTACTGAGTTTGACATGTAAAACTGATTAAAATGTAAGTTTCTACAAGAAAAAAATTTTACTCACGAGTCAACTTGAAAGAGTCTCCTAAAATTACAAACTCGTAGAATCGTGTAAGTAAAATTGTGATTTTGATAACTATGGCTACCTCTACCTAGTCCAAGTCTAGGGTTCGATTGGAGTTGACCTTAGTTATTAGCCTTAGTATAGGCAAATCGTACGTCATTATATAAACCATTAGGGAGCTATCATAGGATGACTGGTAAGTGCCCATCCCACTTGATTTGCATTGTTTATGTATAAATATCGTATGTAATACACCACCTTCTTTGTTCAATTCAGGTCGACTCACTTCGTAATGTGAGATTAATAGGGGACTATCTATTTGCACTCACCGTTATAGATAGAACACTACAGTCTATCGAAGAGCACAAGGGACTTATATTGTATCCTCAACATGTACATAACTAGCAGCATTAACAGGGAGGTACTAGATGAGAATCAGGGAGCACTTAGGCCCAACCCTATTACGCCTTGTCGCCCTTTACTCAAAGGTAATGTTAAAGTTTAAGGAATATTTGCATGATGGAACTCCAGGGACTCATACGGAGAATATTAACTTAAAGCCCCATCTAAGATAAGAATTCCTATCCTAACCTTTATGTTTCACTCTACTACTGACCTGAATACTAAGCTTTCACGTACGCCAATATAGTTCCTCAAGCTACTAAGTAGATATACTAACCTACCAAGCATACAAGCCAACCTTGCTAAGCAATTATGCTATGGCATAGACAACTCTAAGTATACCAACCTCAAACAATTGTCTAAACCGATCTCCTAAGCTGATTACCAACACCCAATCCAAGTCTAAGCTGAATACTCTTTAGTGACTAATTAACTGAGGTCCAACCAAATCTAGATCAAGTCGGCCCTAACTATGGACTCTCTTTTCTTCATTTCATCTAGATTGTACTATATGTCAAAGCACTAGCCACTATGCGGTACGTATCTTCTAGCATGACATCCTCAAAGGATTCATTATTTTTTTGTACTAATTATTCTTTGTCTCTTCTACCCTTTTTCATATATTTCAGGTATTTCAATTGTAAATTGCCTTTTTATCTTTTCATACATATTTATAACCTTAATGGGGCTAATATATAAACCTCATTTGTTGTACATAGATATAACCTAATCACCTCTCATTATCAGAATATACAAGTTTCCATTTTAAGCAACCCTAGTGTTCTCATTATCCTTTTAACTCTTATCTATTCCTTTTAGCAAGGAGTAGTAATAAGTAACCCTATAGTTCAAACCAGTGAGTCATATTCGGTGGATTGTAGGCTGAGTAAGATCAATTGTGTGTTATATCTAGTCGGTAGTTATCCGGACTTTACTAACCTTCTTTTGTTTTCTTTTGGTTCTCTTCATCATAGTGCTCTTCCATGTGTTCGACGTTAGAGAAGCATTAGCTTTGCCGGTATTAGAGCACAATTCTGAGAGGGAGTATATGAAGTTGCAATAAAGTTTTTTGGTTTGCGTTTACTATTAGTAGCTGTTGTGTTCCTTCTGTAGGTACTTCGGTGCATTCGTTTGAATTAAGTTCTACAATTTTAAGCTGTATAGTAAAAGTTTGTGTGTTGGTAAGTGCAATTTCTATTGCAACTCTGTTTTGCTCTATTCTTCATTACAAAAATAGAGCAAGTCATTTTTGTTGTGTTCAAGTGATTATTGGGTGTTAAAGTTATCATGTTAGTATGATTCTGGATAGTAACTAGAAGTGTTGTTGTGTCTCATATTATTATTCTACTAAGAAAGTATTACATTATGTCAAAATCAAGTGTTCAAGGTATTATTAGTAACCAGAGTAGTAGTGCTCAACCTAGTTGTAATCGTAATGGTAATAACACTCTAAGGATAATTGATGATAAACTTAATAGACTCATTAATCTTGTTGAGAGTCTAGTTACCATGATGCAAATTAACAGACAACAACCCTAAGGTGTGCTGCACCATAACCCACCTGAAAATCTTCTAGAGAGACGCTATGGCTAAGGTAACTGAGCCAATTGCCTAGTTCAACCTCCTCAAGCTAGAGGAGTAGTAGATCAAGTTGCTAAATGAACGCTGGAGTTAGAGGAGATTGAGAAAGATGATGAGGAGATACATGTCGATGAGTATGAAGAAGAAGAAGAAGAAGAAAAGGTTGATTATTACCTATCATAAGAGTGAGGATGCCGAGCTTCTCGAGTACTTGACATCGTTAAGGTCCAAATCCTATCCTTCAGTGAAAGTAGAGATGTAGATGAATATTTAAAGCGAAAAGAGAAGGTAGAGAAAGTGTTTGATTGTTATGGATATATAGACACTGTTAGAGTATGACTTGCTACACTTGAGTTTTTTGGATATGCTATTATGTGGTAGAAGAATCTAAATGCAACCAGAGCAAGGGATGAAAGACGAGGAGTAAGAACTTAGGATTAGATGAAGAGATTGTTGAGGGGTAGATTTGTACCCAAGACCTACTTACAGGACACATTTGCCAAATTGTAGGAACTTCACTAAGGAGGCCAATCTATTGATGACTATGGGAGAGAATTTGAAATGCTAATGATTTGAGCCGACATAGATGAAGTCGAGGCTCGTATAGTGTCAAGGTTCATTTCTGGACTTAAATATGAGATTCGCAATATTGTAGAAGTATAGAGGTTTTATACTCTAGAAGATGCCATTAAGATAGCATAGAGGGTTGAAAAATAGAGAAGAAATGCCTCGAGCCAACCTAGGCCAACATTTTCCCTAAACCCCTATTTCACACCGACTCTCTCAATTTGAGCCAAGGAAAGAAATGACCGACCTGATGATAGCCAAGCAGGCTAACCAAGTTGAACTAAGATTAAGCTAACCTTGAGGACATATGAAAGAGGACAGAGCTCAGGGCGAAAGACCAACGACGTAAAGTTCTTTAAATGCTTGGGCTTTGGACACATGGTTGTTAAGTGTCTGAACTGACATGTTATAATGCTCTCAGGAGATGTAGTAGATAGCATCGACGAGAGTGAACCTAAGAAGGAGAAGAATATTGGGAAAGTTGAAGCTGAAGAGGCAGAGGCGACCTGTATCTATGCCAACTAGGGAAAAGTAATGACTTTAGTATTAAAACAAATACTAAGTTCCCTACTAAACTCCAAGGAAGACCAATGAGAAAATTTGTTCCATACAAACTGCACCATCAAAGGACAGTTGTGCACCATCATAGTGGATGGAGGAAGTTATACTAATGTCGTTATACAGTCCTTTATGTAAAGGCTAGGTCTGCCGATCTTTAAGCACCCCCGATCGTATAAGCTATATTAGATTTTTTATAAGGGTGCTCTGTATGTAATGAAATAATTAACTGTGTCGTTCAGTATTAAGAATGTATACAGGGACAAAGTAATATATGATGTCATCCCTATGAGAGCTTTACATCTGTTACTAGGAAGACCTTAGTTGTTCAATTGACATGTTATTCATGATAGATACAAGAACGCTTACGTCTTTGTTAAGGATGGGAAGAAAATTGTACTGAAACCTATGGCACCAACTTAAGTGAATGGGACTCATAACCAACTCACCTAAACTAATAAGAAGAAAGCCCTAGTGATGAGTTGAAGAAAGCTTCGAGTTGCTGAGAAGGTTGATGAGCCTATGTTTCTATTGATTAGAAGATTGTGAAAGATGAAAGATGAAAGATTTGGAAGATGTACCTGATGAGGTCCAAAGCTTAATAGATGAATTTTCCAACCTGTTTCCTAAAGAGTTGCCTAAAGGACTACACTTAGTTTGATGCATAGAACATTGTATTGATTTACAGCTAGGTACAACCCTACCAAACCAACCTGCCTATAGAATGAACCTTAAACAGGCTACTGAGCTAACAAGGCAAGTGGATGAGATCATAGAGCGAAGCTATGTAAAGGAGAGCATGAGCCCTTGTGTTGTACCACCTTTACTCGTCCCAAAGAAAGATGGTTCATAGCGCATATGCATCAACAGCTAAGCTATCAACCGTATCATTGTTAAGTACAGATACCTAATATCGAAGCTTAATGACATGTTAAATGAGCTTCATGGCACCAAGATATTTTCAAAGATTGATTTACAAAGTGGCTACCACCAAATTCGCTTGAGACTAGGTGATGAATGGAAAACTACCTTCAAGACGAGGCATAGTCTCTACAAATGGTTGGTTATGCCATTCGGACATACTAATGTGCTGACCATGTTTATGAGGCTTATGAACCATGTGATGTACCCTCTAATCGAACAATGTGTGGTCGTGTACTTTGATAATATATTGGTGTACAGTATCGACCTGAACAACCATGCTCAATATCTCCAAGCTGTTTTTTATATCTTACAAGCTGAAAAGTTATACGGAAATTTGAAGAAGTGTACATTCTGTCAAAATAAAGTAATTTTTCTTAGATATGTAGTATCGAGGAAAGGAATCTAAGCTTATGAGGAAAAGATCTGAGCTGTGTTGGAGTGGCTGATGCCAAAGAATGTCACTAAAGTTAGAAGTTCCCATGGCCTTCCTTCTTTCTATAGGTGATTCACTAAGAACTTCAGTACCATTGCAAGCCCATTGATCGAGCTATCTAAGAAGAGTGATGGGTTCAAATGGAATGATCAAGCTAAGTAGAGCCTCAGGGAGATTAAGGAGAAGCTCACCTCTACCCCTGTATTGTTATTACTAGATTTTAACAAGCTCTTTAAACTAGAATGTGATGCGTCAAGCATTAGAATTGGTACCGTCCTAATGCAAGAGCAACAATTGGTTGCCTACTACAATGAGAAGCTTAGTGGTGCTACATTGAACTATTTTATATACGAGAAAGAGTTGTACTCTATTTTTCAAGCTCTTACTGTCTGGTAACACTACTTCATACTGCAAAAGTTTGTTATTTATACTGACCATGAGTCATTAAAGCATCATAATAGTCAAAACAAACTTTCAAAGAGGCAAAGCCAAATGGTTAGAGTTCATGAAAGGTTTTTCATATGTGATTCGACATAAGAAGGGAAGAGCGAATGTAGTCATCGATGCTTTGTCACATCGACAAACCTTGCTGACCGCTTTGTAAACAAAGTTATTAGGATTTTTACTTATCATTGAGCAGTATGCTCGTAAACCCCATTTTGGTTTCATTCTTGAGCAGTGTAGAGAAGGAGTTGTTGTTAGAGGATATTACCTCAAAGATGGATATTTGTTCAAGGATCAAAGGCTATGCATACTAAACTGTTCTACACATGAGATGTTTGTTAGGAAAGTTCATAGTGGTAGATTATCTGGTTATTTTAGAAAGACTAAAATAGTTAATTTGTTGAAGGAAAACTTTTACTAGCCTAATTTAGCCAAGGATGTCCATAAGAAAGTTAGTAGTTGTGAAGTATGCAAAAGGTTAAGGGGAAGAGAGAGCCTCGTGAAGAGTATATGCCCTTGTCGACACCAACCTTATCTTGGGCCAACCTCTCCATAGACTTTGTCCTAAGGTTACCTCAAACATCTAGGGGAAAAAACTTGATCTTTATTATAGGGGATCACTTCAACAAAATGGCACGCTGTGCCATCGAATTAACGATGCTTTATATATTACTGATTTGTTTTTATAGGAAGTTGTCCGACTATATAGAGTGCCTAAAATTATTGTTTCAAATCGCGATACCAAATTCTTGAGCTATTTTTGAAAGACTCTTTAGAAAAGACTTAAGATTAAACTTGTGTTCAGCTCTACTAGCCTCCTTCAAATTGATAGTCAGACTGAAGTAGTGAACATGACACTAGGTAACTTACTCAAAGCTGTCATTGGAAAGAAGTTAAAAGATTGGGATCTATGTCTACTGGTTGTGAAATTCGCATACAACCGAACTATCCATAGCACCATTGGGAAGACTCACTTTGAGGTCATCTATGGCCTTAATCCCACTACTCTATTAGATCTTATCAATACCCTCTAACTTCTGAAGAGAGTCAATATGGAGTTAACCGAGCCCAAGAATTGCAAGAGCTACATTAGCCTGTAATGAGGAAAGATCGCCAAGTTCAACCAAAGACAATAAAAGATTGGCAGTCGAGGTCGACGAGCTATTTCTTTCAAATTAGGAGACTTAGTATGGGTTCACTTCAATTAAGAGTGATTTCCGCACCAAAGATAGAGTAAGCTATCTTTATGAGTTGATGGTCCATTCAGGTTCCTAAAGAAGATCAACCGTAATACCTACTAGATCGAGCTGCCCGAGAATTATGATGTCTCCTCCATGTTTAATGTGTCCGACCCAATTCCCCACCGACTAGAAGAGGAAGACCCATAGATACCCAAGAAGAGCAAGAGCCTGAGACCACTTCAAATTTGAGGTCAAAGTTTTTCGACCCTCAAGTAGATGATAGGAATCAACTTTCCGGATCAATCATGTACAACCGAGTTAGAAGACTTTAAGGAATCATACGGAAAATATTAACTCAAAGCCCTATCCAAGACAAGAAATCCTATCCTAACCTCCGTGTTTCACTCTACTGTCAACTTGAATACTGAACTTTCATGTGTGCTAGCATAGTTCTTAAAGCCACCAAACAAATGTGCCGACCTACTAAGCATATAAGCTGACCTACTAAGCAATGTGCAATGACATAGACAACATCCAAGTGTACCAACCGCAAACAACTATCTGAGTCGATCTCTCAAGTCGACTACAAACACTTGATCCCAATCTAAGTCGAATACACTTTAGTGACTAATTAACGAAGCTTTGACCTGATCTAGATCAGGTCGACCTTGACTATGGACTCTCTTTTCTTCATTTCATTTGGATTATACTATACTTTAGAGTGCCAACTATCATATGATACGTCTTCAAGCACAACATTCCAAAAGGATTCCTGTAAACCCCACAAATTTCCTAAAACAAGGGTTGGAAGCTAATAAGTTCTTTCGAAAAATACCCTTAGTATTTGCAAGATAATTAACCCTGAACTAGAGAGACTATGCTCAAAAATCTTAATGCAGACTCCTAAAACCCTAAATGGCAATCTTAGCCCTAGTTGACCCCTACACTCATAAAGCCCTAAAATTCTATAAACAAATGCCAATAACTAACGTTAAATCCCAAGGCTAACCTAATATAATGAAATTAATCCCAAACCCCAATGGGAAAGAGACTAATAATCAAAACCCGTGAGAGTTCCCTGAAACTGATATAAGGTAAGCTAAGTCAAAAATAAATATTGACATAGATAACCTTAACAATGAATTCAAAATCTTAAAATGAATACTATAACTCTTAAATAAACCTTTGAAACCTAAAACCCTAATTACAACCCTAATATATGCGAACCCTTGAAATGGTTGTAAAACCCTAATCCAACTCTTATACTCTAATATATAGTAAAATTATTCACTAAATGAAGACTAATTGCTTAAGTGCCCGAAAACCTTAATCTATCCTCTAAAACATACTCAAACAGCAATAATTGTCTCAATTCCTTAAACTAATTAGACAAGATGACCTAATGGACTTAACCTACTTAATTTGATACATTAAGTCGTAAAATGTGCCTATTTTGTACCAAGTGTACTAGTGATTAGGATTAATAAACTTAATTACACCATAATCTATTAATTGGGTTTTATATCATAATTAACTACAAATCAAGAACAATTAATCATATGAAACCAAAGTAATAACATGATAATATCTCCTTAAGAATGCCAACTTATACTTAGGAAGACAACATGAACCCCGTAAACTTTGGATCTGAATAAGGAGTTAAATACAAGAGTTAATAGATAATCCTTAGAACCTTTCAAGATATAATAACAAATCATATAATAATAAAATCCATAAATAAAACGATTGAGCCCTAAATCATAAATCACAAACCCTAAATAATAAGTTGAAAAAAAAAACCTTAAAGAAAGTAAAACCCTAAAACCTTAGTCATAGATGTAAAACCCTAAAAATCCTAATATGCAGGAAACTTTAAAACGATTGGAAATTATCAATGGATTGACTAAAATCTTAATCAGAAGTCCAAAACCCTAATTTAACTAATAAATCCTAAGTATATCCCTAAACTATTCACTAATTACAAATAATTTCTCCAATAGCTTAGAAACCTTAAATCACTAGTCTCATACATGGTTCAAAAACCCTAATCGATCTCGAATAATAAAGGACTCTAACAAACAAAGTAATATAGGTAAATGAACTTAATTAAAGTGATAAAATATGGAAAAACCCTAGTTACACCCTTATTAAGCCTAAATTACTTAATTAAGTATAATCGTAATTAATTAGCTTAATTACCCTTTAATCTATCTACCAACTCTCATTAGATCTTAATTAGTAGCAAGTTAAACTCAATTAAAAACAAAAAACAAAGGATTAATTGAGAATTAAAGGACATTTGTCCTTAAGGAAATAAAATCACTATTCATTTGGAAAAAATGAATAAGGTACAATAGTACCAATAGGGGACCATGTACCCTTATTCCAAAGTAGCTACCTCTTATCCCCCTTAATCTACCTTTAATATTTGCCATTTCACCCCTCCAAAACCCTCATTTGACACCATTCTTTGCACATAGAGAACCCTAGGAAATACTTTCAAAAAACCCAAACAAAAACTAAAGGAAAAAAAGGAAGAAAACAAAAGGAGCTATCAAAACCCTATGTACACCTCAGCACCTTTTTAACTTACCACCACCACACACCACTAAATTGCAAGCCACCACCACCAAAAGATTATATACACACCCTAATTTCTTGTTGACAAACATTTGCATTCAAAGGAGTATGTTTTGACTTTGTTTTTTAGTGGAAAATTTGGAACTCGTGTAAGCCGACCTAAGATAAAACTCACCCAACTTAAGTTTTCTATTTAAACTAGTTTTATTTATAATATCTTGAGAGTTTAAGATTAAAATTACTATATAAATATGTTATAATCATGTACATATCATTTTAGAGCCTTATAACTACACATTCATTCATATACTTAGCTAGTTTGCTATTTATATTCTAAAGGTATATGAGATAATTTTATGTAGATAACTTGAAAAGATGTTGATTAAACTCCACAAAACCTTAAGTACCACCCATGTTGCCTCCTCCTTAATATGTATCCATCTTGTTTTCACCATTTTAGGTGATGTTGTTAGGTTAAAACAAGTAGAAATGTGATTAAAATAAGTAAACACACTGGAATAAGAATTAGATGGAAGAAGTTGAAGGAAAGCTTAAAAGAACCCTACTTAGCTACCACTTTCATGAAAGTTTCAAATCTATAAATTTTGACCTATTACCTTAATAACATGATTATTTAGTGTTAAGTATAATTTAGGATGTAATTAACCAAGTTAAGTAAGATAATAATGAGCTAATGGCCTAAACTAGTTAAATTAGTTATTAAGGCTTTAGGAATAATGTTAGAAATCCCATTAATGAAATGAAGCAAATTTGAAACACTTAGTAAAATAGGTTAGTTAGTAGACCCATTAGAATATTTGGCCTATTAGAATAAGTTAAAATCAAATTTAGAGACTAATAATGCAAATTAGGCCTAAACTAGCTTAATGAGTTATTAAAGTCTTAGAAATATGATTAAGAGCCCAACAAATGCAAATAACCAAATCTGAATCCTAATAGAAAATAGACTTATCTTAAGGCTTTTAGTAAGCTTAAGCCCAAAATAATAAGTGGAGTTGGGCTTAAAGCCTTAAAATGCAATATAAGCCAAAAAGCCCTTAAAATAACGAAGAATATAGCCCAATAACTTAGTAACAAGATTTGATCCTTAAATTAAAAAGCTCATAAAATAAAATATAAAAAGCCCATTAAGTCCAAATGCCCATTAAAGTCATCTCCTATAAGCCACTTAGTAAGCTAAGACCTTAAACTAGTAAAAAGGGCCTATTTGGGCCCATAAGAGTAACATTAAAGCCCAAATCTAAGGTTATGGAATTTGATTAGAAACTTAAACTTAAAATACCTAAATAATGGCCTAAAAGGTCGAGTATAAGGCCCAACACCCGAAGTTAAGCTCAAAGCCCAATGCTAGGCTCAAATCCTAAAGTAGTCAAACTAATACCATTGACCAATGAACTTGTTTAGCCCAAACCAAATTCTTGCACATCTAAACACCTTAAAAGGACTTCACCAAATGAAATAACACTCAAAAACAATGAAAATGGGCTATTAGAATGCGAAATTCTGACTTAAAACGAGAAAGTTATGATTAAAATATGAAATAAGTAGAAATAAGGAAATTATAGTGAAGTTAGGGAATATATTAAGATTAAGATGAGTGTTATTCACTTTAATTACCTTACTTAGGTGATTTGAGATACCAAGTTCGAGACTACCAAGGACTAGTGGAAATACTAGACTTGAAGGCTAAGTAAGTATACTGCCCCCTATTTTACTCTATTTTATGCTTATAGTTAATGCATTATCTAATTATATATGATAATTCAACTCGATACATGTTGGGCTATAAGGGAACTTGTGTGTGCTTGTTCTAGTTGACCTATGCTTGCAAAATATCTTAAGATATTTTAAACACCCTTGTTTACTGCATTAGAAAGTAGGGCATTAGAGTATTTGTAATATAATTGCTTGACCACCCCATGAATTTGGAATTAATAAATATTCAGCCTCTAATTAAATTGAATATGCATTACACCTTATAGCATGAGCTAAAAAGCCATCAGCACCATGTAATAGAGCGGGAGATTGTGCTTAGATTGATCCATATTGATAATATGTATTATGATTGTTTATCATATAACATATTTCATGCAACATGTTCTTACCTTGACCTTTGAGAACTATTCAGCTTTGGGGAGTGCCACCTTTTACTTGAGAATGAGCCGTATCTATTGTTGAGGGTTATTATATTATTAAGAGATTTCGTATTGGACGTAGATACATGGGTCCTAATGTATCTAAATACTTTCCAACCCAAGTAATAGTAAGCATTAAAACTGTACTATATATAGTTATTGCCCGATTGTATATACCGTTTGCAATGCATATGCTTGTACATGCATTCATATGTTTAATAAATAACTTGCTTGTTATTTTCTAATAGTAAGGCAGGAAGGTTGCTCACTAAGCTAAATGTAGCTTACCTCCTAATAGTTTCTTTTCCAGGTTTTACAAAGTTGAGGCTGGGCTAGGATTCAAATGTAGAATGCTCCATTGAGCTGATAAAGTAAACTATAAGCTTAGGAAAGCAACTAGTATAGTCAAATTAAACTTTTAAAGTCTTTAATGGCTTCATAATTGTTTGGATATAGATACCTTTTCTTATTATTTAGTAGGTGATTCTAACTCTCTACGATTTTAATGACTATGGATTATTGCATCACTTATAACTATTGACCTTAATCGTACAAGGATAAACCTTTGTCCTAATACTTAGATGTTCATATTTTGATTGCTGATTTATGTGCTACTACATCCATGATATAGAGATCATCTTATAAGTCAGAGATTGTAAGGCTTCAACTAGTGAGTTTATAAAGGTGCTTATTCATTTTGCATACATTTGCTTAACTATATATATATATATAAATCAGCAATCAAGATATGAACATCTAAGTATTAGGACAAAGGTTTATCCTTGTACGATTAAGGTCAATAGTAGATCTAAGGCATTTGGGAAAGTAAACTGATTAAGCTAAAAACTTACGAGAAACGTGATGACCTTAATCAAGGAATTCCCGTACATTTGGAAGTTCGTAATATAATAAGAATATCAAGAATATAATCAAAATAATGAGAATTTACTTTATATGAGATCCTAAAGTCAAATTTAAAGTAATCGTATCTAAATTTAGGGCTTTCGAGAAAACATATCCAATTAAGTCTAAACTTTACAACTAACTTAGAAAAATTAGTTGAAATGACCCAATAAGGTTAGATTTCAAAAATAATGATAAAAAATCTCAAATTTAGCCTTACAAATGTGATTATTCAATATAGTATAAAAATGATCGAAACCTTTAAAACTGAGCTTGGAATGTAACGAGGACTTAAAGATAAGTTAATTAAGCAATAAAAAAAATAATATAGCATAATATACTATATGAGTATACACATATTTTTATAAATATACCCAGTATATATAATAAATATACCCATAAATTAACCTAAAATTATATAATTATGCATAATAAGTGATAAAATCACAAAATTAAATAGGAAAAGTATCTTTAAAATAAAATATATGCTAGAAACATGATTACACTTATATAATGACTCATTTGTGTATGATATATATAGGATATATACTTGTATATTAATAAAATCATTAAATACTAATATAAAATACCAAAATACCCTAAAATGTTATCAAAAAATTATAAAAAAATAAGAAACGAATTGAAATATGATTGGATTAAATGTGACGTAGCTTAAAAAGAATAAGTAGACGAAATTTATAAAAAATTGACACCTCTTACTATGTGTTTTTTAAGGAAAATATTAAAATAAATTACTTAATAATTAAAAAAATTTTCAACCCACCTAAACCACTATAAATAAGATATTATGACTTAAATTTCACATTTTGCCAACTAAAAACACTAAAGAAAAATTCGGAAAAATATTTAGAAAAATTAGACAAAAAATAGGAAAAATAAAGCAAAATATTAACCTTGCATGGATCCTCAACCATCCGATGACCTGACATGGAGCCCTGCCACCACCTAGTAAAGCCACTACTAACTAGGCCAGCTGACAACCCCTCTCTAGCCAATGGTGGTTGGAGCTCTGATGAATCCAAGTTTCGAGTTTCTACCTTGTTTTTCTCTATTTTCAAAAAATTATTAAATTAATTAGAAAAAAAATTAAAAAATTAATTCCTAGTTTATTTTATATGTACTTTCATTTAGTAAATTTATTTCTACAATATTAGGAATATTTAATATACTTGCTTAACAAATGCACTATTCACCCGAAATTTAAAATTCAAAATGAATACACTAAATGATATAATTTCTAACTCAAAATTTTTGTCTAAGATACATACAATATATAGATAATTTCTATGTAGCCCGATTTTTTATTTGAGTATTTTTAATATTTATTATATTTTTCGGCCTAAAAATAGCTAGAAATTAGGATGAAAATATGAAATAAATAGGTTTTATGAAATTAAATAGTGAAAATGACCTATACTGATTTCTAGTGAAGTATAATGATGTTAAGATAGGTTGAAAAGAATTTTGTGTAAAAAGAATAACATTTGGATAATTAAGTATAATTTAAGGGTAATTGTAAATTTGAATATATAGACGATAAATCAAAAATAAAAAACTAAGTAATGACTGAATTCTCCATATTTTTAAGAGTCTATAGAAATTTTCGGGAAATTATTTGGTAACCCAAGCTATTTATTACGAATTTAGATAGTAAAATAAATTAAATTATGAACCGGGACTTGTTTTTAATAATAATAGGCTAAATTGTGATAAATAATTAAATGAAACACTATCTATATGTATATTGATTAGATTTGATAAAAGTATATTTTTAATATATTTAATAATATTTTGATGATCAAGATATGTTATATGTATACTAAGGTTAGATAATATATATATTATAAGGTTATGTAGGCAAATTATGTAAAATATAGTTTAATTATATAAAATACATATGATACGATAATATTTACTTAGACATGTATAACTATGTTAGAAATTCGAACTACTTGTTAGGAATTCGAACTACTTGTTAGGAATTTAAACTACTTGTTAGAAGTCATTTATAGAAATAGGACCCGTAATACGTATTGCTAAGTTTATACGAACCTAACAATACTATTTTTATAAAAATTAGACAATCTTAAGTAATAGAACTTATATCTCTATAATATTACAAGGATTTACGTACTATGATAACCCTACCGTAATTGAAATATAATTAATCGATTAAAAGTACGTTTAAATACGATAGAAATGATATATTATATGTAATAATATAATTACATATATTATTAATAAGTAATAATTTAACTTGACTTATATAATAAAACTATATATTATTATTATAATGTACTTTAGATAAGACCTTAATGTTTTCATAACTATTACGAAAATTGAATTTAGGTTTTATATATATAAGGTCTTCTAATGATCAGATCGTTAACAATACGATCGATGCTTCACAGCATTTTAGGTTATTCTTTTAGAATATCTAAGGACTTTGGTATGTATTGGTTTGTAATTGTAGTTAGCTACATATGCGTATGCAACTCTTGTGGTTAAGTTTCGATTACTGTAATGGGAGTTAAGCTCCATATTATAGTTGTTTTGTGAATATTATTATACTTGAATTGTTTGAGCTTTATTGATCGCCCTAAAAGGATAAACTAACTTAAACTTGGCTTAATACCTAACCTGATATGCATCACAACCCACTAGGGTAACCACTAAGATTCTCGGGCTAAATACGGACTTCTTTCGATAAGGATAGTTGAAATGGTCATTTTCCTACCGTTAGTCGAACTAAGTAATTGGAGAGAAAGTTACTATAAGGTTGGAGACCGTGATTTGAAGGTGGTCATAGGAGGAGGGTGTTTTTCATTGCACAAGCCCCGGTTTGGTTTTGATTCATGAGTATGTGATGTCAATCTCTTCAACCCGGATTAGAGTGACTGCAATTTCTCTAATTTCACGATAGACCGGATAACATTGTGCAATGGTATTTGTTTATACATGTATTGCATTTAACCAACTTGGTTGAAAACTCTGCTTATGATGTGCTAAATGTATACTTTTGTCTTCACCCACTTACTAAGCAAGTTGTTGTTCATTCCACTATAGTTTGCTTTACATGTTTCGAATAGATTACAAGTGGCTACCTAACTCCAGAATACTAGTAAATTGGGATAGGGAGTAAGATGCAATAAGAAATAGCTGGCTATTGCCCTTAATATTAACTTTTTATCTTTCAAGGAAAACTACACACGACTTTTCAAAGGACTTTGTAGTTTTTAATATTTTGGTCTGTATGTGAAATAATAAGTACCTATGGGATTTATTACCACTCTTTTATAAGGTCAAATTACAAGTTTATTTTTAACAAATTATTTTAGAGGATTACTCTGTAGGTTTATATCGAACATGTATCGAATTAGATACTTCAAAGAGGTAGAGTTGAGTACGCCTAGTATGAACTAGGTCTAAGATAGGAGTTGTAAGGACCATTTCTATCTTAAGATGACTTACACAGCGGGATTGTTACGACTTCAACTTTTCAAGCATGACAATGGGTGTACATGTAATATAAAGATTTTAAGTAAAACTATCTAGTCGTCTTCTAAAGCATTACAATTTCTTACTTTTTCATACTAAATATTTTTTTTATCTTTTTTACCCTTTTTAGTATATTTCATGTATTGCAATTGTAAATTACCCTTTTGTCTTTTCATACGTACTTGTAACCTTAATAGGGCTAATATATAAATCCTATTTGTTGTATGTAGATATAACCAAATCATCTCTCATTATCAGAATATATAAGTTTCCATTTTAAGCAATCTTAGTGCTCTCATTATCCTTTTAACTCTTATCTATTCCCTTTAATAAGGAGTAATGGTGAGTGACCTTATATTCGGGTCGATGAGTCATATCCAATAGATTGGCTAAGTAGGATCGATTGATGTATCGTATCCAATCGGTAGCTGCTCGGACTTTGCTAGCCTTCTTTTGTTTTCTTTTAGTTCTCTTCATTATAGTGCTCTTCCATATGTTTGACCCTAGATACACATCACATGGTTATGGTAGCCATAACCAAGACATATCGTCTTAAGGATAACATTCCATTAACTTAGACGATATTGGCTCCAACTACGATGTCAATCTTAACTCCGGAGCTAATTTTAGCTTTAGGGTTAGTTCTAGCTCTTACATGGCTCTATAGCTCCATGAGTCCCCGTCAAGACTTTATAGGAGACTAATATTGTCTAAAATTTTCATATCATATGCGCACTTATGATACAAAAACCACCTTGCAAGTCAGAGATTGCAAAACTTTAAATAATTAATTGCTAGGATTTTTAATTTTAAATTTAATAACTCATGGTAAAGTATAAATAACTATAAATATCAAATATTTTACAATTCCTCAGAGCCGTAAAGAATCAATATCCCCTAGATAAGATTAGGTAGTAAAGACCTAAAATATAAATTTACTGATGTTATAAAATTTAAGTATAAGAACAGTAATTACAAGTAATGTTTCAAATTAGCTATACAAACTATCTTTACATTGTATCTCTTAAGGTATCATAGTACTTACACTTAATGCTTAGCTCTTAACCCATATACAATTATCTATTAACCTACAAAAGAAAAACTGTTGGGAAGTAAGTTATAAGAGCTTAATGAATTAGCCCTTATACTATATCAGGAAGCAGGTTATCAAATAATTAATTACCAAATATATAAATACATGAACAAACAGTATGCTGAACAATATATACAGTTGACCGATCCTGCATATAATATTAGATTTAACGCCCTCCAAAATAAGGGTTAGGGATTCATCAACACCAATCATAACTTATTCTAGCACTTGGGTTTTCAACCATAAATTTAAAGTCCATATTTCACAAAATATATTTTCATTTCAAAGAATTCCAGTAATATACAAAATCTCAGGTCCAACAGTAAGGTAACCCCTGCAGTCCACACTTATGCCCTATAGTAAAGTTCTCTAGACTCGATCCCTAGCCATACAGTTGGCGTCTCCAACGCTTAGTAAGCCCGTAAGATAAGGTAAGGTCATGTTGTATGAGTATACTGTACTAAAATACTTTAATTCAATATATAGAAATAACTCCCGCATGGCCTCTCTTTACCCTCGCATGAGGTGATGGCTGGAATAAGTAATGCAACACATGGTTGATGTATAATCCTTTTAATTTAAGATAAGACAAATATAATTAAGTAAAATTATTAGGCAATCAATTAATATCAGCAAATCATTCAAATCATGCAATAGTCAATCATACAACTAAATCTTGAATTATCATATTTAACAAATATTTTGCACAGTAATCAACCAATATCAGGTACATTCATAACCTAAACCCTCATGTATCAAGTTATTAATATTTAATTTAAGTATACTAATTATAGACATAAAACAAGTATAGAGTTATTTGGAGTACTTACTTGACCAAAGTCGATATGACTCTTAATAATAAATAAGCAACTTGCCTTCCTAATCAATATTTCTTAATAAATAGAAATGAAACAAACCTAATAAGTATTTAGATATCGTACTAAATGGCTTAACCAGCTCATTAACTATCTTATAATTCCCGTTTCCGCTTAGGTTTGAATTTTATATAACTTTTTAGTTTTATTTTAAATATTTACATTTTCATAATTAGTTCTTAACAAGTTTATATTACTTTATTCTATAGGTAACAACATATTGTTTATTTAAGATTATATAAATTCAGATTATTCGACTATTTGTAAGTTTGGTATTGATATTTTGCTATAATATGATTTAGTTATAGTATTCATGCATAATAAAATAGATATTAATGTAATGATATATACATATCAAATAAAGTAATAGAGTTAGGTAGAATGTCTTGAAATTCAATGTTTAGATAACTAAATACTTTAGCTCCATCATACTATAGTATCATTCTAAGTTTATATTATGCATGTATATATATATACATACATACATATATTCAATTTATTCCCTGGAGGTGTTAAATTCCATCTTATTATTATTATTATTAGTTGTTATTATCATTACTATTTTATATTAACTTATATCGTTAAGGTATTTAAAAGCATATTTGCTTCAGAATGTTTTGACTTTTTAAATACGCTTATATATATAACATTTTGATCTTTTGAAGAACTTTCTATCTTATAATTGTATCTTTATTTGTGCTTTATGATATATATTTGTTGGTTTTCCTTTGTAGGAAATTATATATGTATGCTTGCAAATAATTACGTTTAGTTTTTTCTTTATTTAGTTGGAGCTTTAGTCTAATTATTTATTTGTAAGATTATATTGCTTAAATAATATAATCGATTTACTTATATTCTTAGGTTTTCTTTAAATTTTAAATTGTGTATAGTTTTTCATTCTAACTTTGATATTTATAAATTTATAATTGATTTTTATCATTTTTGGACGTACATTCATGTAGTGGGATTTGTTTTGAATATTAAAACCCATATTTTTCGATATAGATCTAAATTATTACAAAATTGAAAATTTTGACCCAAAAATTTTGACTTATCAAATTTGAGATTTTCTGTATTATTTTATGATTTAATTCATTTTTAAATTTCATAATATTTTATTTTTAAGTCCAATTTACGTATGTTTTATTACTTCTTCATATTTAAACTTAAATACCCATTGTATTAATTTTATTATTATTGCAATTTTTTCTAATTAATTATTATTATTATTTTCTAATTATTTTGAAAATTTTAATTCAATTAATTATTTTAGGTAAATTGTTGATGTGGCATGTTCAAATTTATCCATGTGGCAATTTATTGATTTTCCCTTTATCATTGTCATCATCATCACCATTATCATTATTATAATTAAGTAATATTATAGGAGCCTTATTTTCTCTTATAGGTTTCGACTCGACCGGTTTACTTATATATATTATATTATAATACATAAATGTATTATATGTATGTACTTACATGCTTAGGTTTATGTACATATATATATATATATATATGTTCTTAATTATTATTATTATTTTATTATGCTTAATAATTTATTATTTGTACTTATATTAGTATAGTATTATATACGCTCATACACATACAAATGTACATATATATTCTTGTCCATATTATTATACTTAATATATAATTAAATACAATTATACTTAGTATATTAGTATATGTACCTATGCATAAATACATGTATATGTACGTATGTCTACACATGTATGCATAGGTATATATATGTATTTACACTTATGGTATACCCTTAGTAGATGTATTTACGTACATATACATATACACATATCTATATCTATTTTTATACATACTTTTATACATGTATATATATATATATTTATTTTTATATTTTCTTAGTTATTTTTAAGGAATTTTCAATATATTATATATATACTTTCGGTTTTCATATATCTATTTAGTATGTTCTTATATGTATGTTTATGTACATATTATACTAAGTATGTATAGGGCATATATGTATATTTATATTTATATAATCTTATCATTTTTCCTTTTTTATTCATTTATATGTATATATATTTTTACTATGTATTCTGATGTATATGTATATAAACAGTATATACCATTATGTATATATATACCTAACCAAGTCTATAATATATCCCTAAATATAAGTATGTATCTATATGTATAATAACATATATACACATATAGACGTAATCTCTAAAAGAAATAAGACATATAAACAAAATTCCATTACATATACATGGAACTTCTAATGCAATATACTAAAATTCATACTAAAGACATATTAATATATTAAGTACAAAGGTACATAAAAATACACAAAGAAATACATCAAACATAATTTACATAAGGGAACTAATATTAACAATATACAAGGAAAAAAATATATTTACTTCTTTTGAGGAAATTTGATGAAGAAACCTCCTTTGTATAATGGTGGTTAGTGTAATGGTGGTTAATAGTTTTAGTAGAATGTTAGATGAAAGAAAGTAAAAAAAACAAAAGAAAGAGATGAGAAGAAGAGAGAGAGAGAAATATTGTCCAACATGTACGAAGGAAATAGGTTAAATATGTATATTGATTCAAGACAAACCAAGAGAATTAGAAATATTTTTAGATAGGCTAGGTGGCTTACTATAAGAGGGAGGGAAAAAGAAAAAGAAAAAAGAAAAGTCTAGATGAGTCAACATGTTGACACTTTGACTTAGTCAACAAGTTAACATGTTGATTTAGTCAACTTTTAGAATATTATATGTATTTATCGTATATATTTGGGACAAAAAATAGAGGAAAAGATGAAAAAAAAGGGAAAATAAAGAATTAAATATAATAAATTAATAAAAAATATTTGAATTTTCCTCAAATATTTTTAACCCTGTAAATAATATTCAAAATAATAAATAATATAACTATAGGGAAAATTATAAATTATGATATTAATATCTACTACAGATTGTTTAAATAACAAATAAATGTTTAAATTGACATAATACTAATTTATCTATACAAATATAAGGTTAATATTAATTATAAAATAACATTATAAATTTTTATGAATTAATTCAATACTTTTACATTTATGAGTATTTAGAAGTTATTTCTAATTATTAGCATAATGTTTCGTTATTTAGCTCAATTAAGGTTTTATTGCCTTCATAATAAATTAGTACATTCATAAATTTAAAGTTTTGATTAGGTTCATGTTTGATTTCTCATATGTATATACATATAGAATTTCGGGTTTTCATACACAATTAAGATTTTTATCAAGTTCAGGGTCAATCTCTTATAATTATACATATTTAGGGTTTAAAGTATTTGTATACAATTAGAGTTTCATTAACAAATTAAGGTTTTTCATACTTGTTTTGGGTTTTAAATTTAAAATTTTAATCGGTTTTAAACTTATTGGCTCAATTAACTTAAAGAAATTATCTACAGTATAAAAAATTTGATTTTATACTTAGAAGGTTAAATTTACGGGATTTACAGTCCCTTAGCTCCTCATAAGCAACTTTAGGTTACTCATAGTTGTCTATAAGAGAGGGTGTAACTTAGCTCAAGCTGGCTCCTCAATTGAGTCTAGTGCTTCCCCAGGATCTTGCAGATATGTCAATAGAGGCTTTAGAGTCTTTATTACGTTAGAGGTGTTTAATGTTATCTCAGGCTTGTAAAACATTTTAGCGGCACAAGAAGAATTAGATAGAAACCTCATATTTATAATTATGTGTATCAATTGAAACGAAGAAATATGGTATATATGTACTTTTGTAAAAATATTTATAAACCATTTAGTGAATGTCGATATGTATTACACATTTTCTCTTTTACAACATATTGTAAAATTCATATATTTTATGTAAACTCTTAATTTCCCTTGCAAATTAAAGTATTATTAGTGGCGTCAACTTACTTCGTTCCAGCTCCTTAGATGAGTCCAATGCTTTTCCAAGATCTTAAGGATGTGCTGGCAAAGTCTTTAGAGTCTCCACTACGTTAGAAGTGTTCAATGTTATCGCGGGCTTGTAAAGTATTTTAGCGGCACAAGAAGAATTAAATAGGAACATCATATTTGTAATTATTTGTATAAATTGAAATGAAGAAATATGGTTATACATGTTGTCAATTGTGGTTGGACCAATTAGGATATATGGGTTTATGTAGAGTCTATTTTGAGTAGGCTTGGGCTTCGACTCCTATTTTTTAATACCTATAAAAAGCCCCTTGTAAGTATAGCTACGAGACCCTTCAATACTCAAGTTAGTAAGAAGGATCAAGAGAAATGGGGGATGAGCATTAAGGACCTAGGGGACCATACTAACTTAGTATGTGTGTAACATGTTGAGCTTAAGTCGAGGGAGAAAGGGAGAAGAAAGGTTCTTAGAGAGTGAAAAGTGAGTATCCTCTTACTTCTTGACCCCTTTTATGACGATTACCTAAACACATGGTAATTAAGGGTTCGCTCATATTAACTGTTTGCAGACGGTATGCTCCACAGTAAAGATTGAGCTTTACTATGGGTGGTATGTTGTGGCTGACTTGACCACTAAATTTGCAACTTAGAGACTTGATAGTTGCAGGGGTTGCTAAGTATGCTGGCCATACCACCGATGTCATGTACTAATTAATGAGCTGTAGTGGAGAATAAGCACTAAAGACAAAAGCTGGGTTGAGATTTTGGGGAAGGGATTAGTTGATGATTGATTGGGGAGCGACTTGCTTGGACAGTTGTTATTTAGCTTGCCAAGTAGGTTGTGATGTGGAGTACGGGCTCGCCAATAGCTCACATCTTCCTTAACTTATGGCCTTGTGAGAGGGTCATGGTATAATGTGTAAGCTTGCCGTTCCCTTATGATAGGCCTTGGTTCGAGCGAAAATTGGATATCAACACATATAATTTTGTAACAAATTTGTGGACCTTTTAGTGAATATCGATATGAATTGCACATTTTTTTATCTTATAATATATCGTAAAATTCATATCTTTTATCTAAATTCTTAATTTCAATTGGGAATAGGAGTATTTTTACTTATGTTGAAACTTATTTTGGTGCCTTTTGGTGAGTAGAGTTCGTCAAGTGAAAGAGGGAGTTTGATTATGTATTGGCCATTTGACTATTATGTAGGGAATAATGTATTTTTGATAACTTTATTAGTTACTGTTTTTTATAGGTGGATTCTATAGAGGGTGCATATATCATATGCACTACTAGTGTTTTTAGAAATATATTGAAAGCACATATATTGTATATACTTTCTTTATATTTGTATTTGCACCTTCCTTGGTCTACAGTTGGGGGCATGTGGCCTTCAATGTAAACAATGGGGGTTCCTATGTGCCTTTCCTCGCCTATGATTAGAATATTTTCATATAAGGGTCATTTTTTATAATATTTTTTGAAAATTGCTTTATATTCTTATGAAACTCGTAGATATTATTTGATTATGTAAAATTTATGGAAGGAACAAGACGTGATAGGATTGGAATAAAATTTTTTTTTATTTAATGTTTAGTTTACAATATAAGTTTAATTACTAGATAAAAAAAGACTTGAATGAGTTGATAAAATGATCAAAATTTATCTCATATGAAATATGATATAAAAGTTAATTTTATTGGATAAAAACACAAATACTAAGGATATAAATATAATTAAATAGATATTAGATAATATTGAGGGTATATATATTAGATTATATTTAAAGTCTGTACTTTTATAATAATATAAAAATCTAATTATATAAATAATAGAAAATATTGAAGATATATATATATATATATATATATAATATGTTAAAATAGTAACCGTTGAATCCTCTTTATATTTATGCAGTCCTATCCAGTTTAGTTTATTATTGAGTTTGAGTTTGGCAGCTACTGAGTCTGGGTTCTGGCATTTCAACCAAGCCGAGTTCGTGGCACGCTTTTTTGCCTTTTTTTCCCCCGAAGTGATAAGATATTTGCCTGTTTATCTATCCATACAAATCCCAGTGGCACACTCATTTACCGCTAGTCGCTACAACATCGCTGCTACACCTTCACTTCACTACTGTTTTTCTCTTTATCTAGTAGCTAGGGTTTATATCTAACTGTAATTATAGTAGAAAGATGAAATATTTTTGAAGCTTAGAACTCTATCTTTTTCTTCATTGTTTCTCTCCCCTAACAGACCCTGCAAACTCAAAGCAATGGCGGCGGCAGCCTTCAGTGCTGTCTCCCCCTGCCCGCACATTTGCTCTCAAAGGCAGTTTCATGGAAAGCGCACCGTTTCTTGTTCTATTAGCTCTTCCGTGCCTGTTGGTAAGTCAGGTGGCTTGGTTCAAAGATGATTCTCTCTCTCTCTCTCTCTCTCTCTTTCTTACCATTTGTCTTGGCATGAAAGTTTTGAGCTTTAGTAGACACAATTAAATGGTGTTAAAACAGTCTATGGCAAAAGGGTTTACCTTTTCTGGTTGGTTATGTTTAATGAATTATAGTTTTGGATAATTCTATAGGATAATTGCATATTCAGCGAGTATACCCAACTCAAAGTCTTTCAACATGCCTGTACCTTTCCATAAATTTTAAAGATAGACACTTACCTCCAAAAACCATCAATAGATGACCCATTAACAGTCATACATTTGAGAAGTGCATATTTTCAATGGTGATGGGAAGGTGGAAGTGCAATTGGGGAATGTAGGCCAATAGTTTTAGAAAATGAAGCTTACAAAATCTTCTTTGTTTTTAACAATCTTGTTAAGTTCAAACATGATTGGGTTGGTTTGTCTTTTACCTCATATGTTGGAGTAGTAATCAGAAGCAATTGTGCTAACTAGTGCTGCGAAGTAGTTTGGGATTCTGGGAGGTGATGGCAAGGATGGATGGCTATTGGTGGTGGTTATTGTCTGGATTGAAAGTTGCCAAGAGTATTCTTAAGGTCCAGGAAATATTTTTGCAGAACTAAATGGAGCCTGGATGTCTTTTGAAAGATCTTTCTATTGAGATGCTTTTTATTTGTACATCTACCTCTTGGTTCCCCTGATAGTCTCTAGTTCTTTAGAAAGAAAGTTCTTAAATTTTCTGATCCTCAACATCAAGATAGGCAAAATTTTCAAAACCTAGGCATGTGTCACTCTTGGAAATTACTTGGCTTTAATTAGTGATTGCATTTTATTAGTAGTACAAGAGGGCTTGAAATCTAAGTTCAGATCTTTCTCATTTTAGGTACACATGGGTCTAATTCTAAGGTACCGCGTCAACGATCAGGAAGAATGGATGGTCCTAGAAAAAGCATGGAAGATTCTGTTAAACGGAAGATGGAACAGTTTTATGAAGGTTCTGATGGCCCACCTCTTCGTGTTCTCCCAATTGGTGGTCTTGGAGAAATTGGAATGAATTGTATGCTCGTTGGGAATTATGATCGCTATATTCTTATTGATGCTGGCGTCATGTTTCCAGAGTAAGCTATCTTTTGCATTTTGCAGTTTAGTCTCTGTAGTGTTGTAACTTATTCTTAATCTTGCACTCAGCCTTTGCCATAATTGCACTGTCAAGTATACTCCATGCAATTTGGCTTTAATGTTCATAGCAGTTTTCTGTTTCCTCTGCACTAGACAAGGATTTCAGAGGGCTAGATTTTCATGGAAAGGAAAATGTAATCTGGTTGCTTATTGTTTGGTACAATTTCAGCTATGATGAACTTGGAGTGCAAAAAATCATACCAGACACCACCTTCATCAGAAAGTGGCGCCATAAAATTGAAGCTGTTATTATAACTCATGGGCATGAAGATCACATTGGTGCGTTGCCGTGGGTAATGTTTCTTTTCACTTCTTGCACTAGATATTTTAACTTTATTTATCCCACAAAAAAAAAAAAGAAAAGATTTTTTTCCCCTTTTTTACCAGAATGGTATCAGATATTCTTACAATATCAGAGGAAAATTCCTTCAAATTTTCTGTAGTTTTTTCATTAAGAGAATCTAGATTTATGGCCCTTTCTCATTGTTATTGTGATGTGCCAGCGGATCAACCTACCTTTCCTTTTCTTTTTTTTCCCCCCTTCCTAAGTGGAATGAGAAATCAGATATGGTATGCGAATGTTAAGGCATTTTTATTTTCCTGAGATATGCTGACCTAGTCCTTTAAAAAGCATAGCGGATCAGTATAATTGATGAATGAATGCCTGCAACTCACTTGTATACTAAATGAAGGCATTCTTAATCTGTTTCAGCAGATTTTGTCTTATAAGATTCAATCATATTTTCTTCTGAAGTATTGTGTTTTTGCTAAGGTTATATATCGTGCAAAACTAGATCAAGGGACATTAGCTATTTTTCTTTTCTTTGAATTGTACACTGTTCTTGCATTGGTAAGTGTAATTTCCATCTTTGTCTCTGCAGGTGATACCAGCTTTGGATTCCCATACACCCATATATGCTTCATCCTTTACGATGGAGGTACTTCTCTGGGAACTTTAGTAGCTTTGTTCCTCAATTCTTTTGATTAGACCTTTCCCCGCTCTCAGGAATGCTATTTACTTATGAGTAACACTAGAAAAATATGCTAATTCAAAGTTGTGAATTGTGCCATATCACAACTAGCAAATACAGTAGGTTATTTTATGGTTTTGAATAGATTACATACTCTTTCCAGAATATCTATTCCATGTGCTACATTGATTCAAGGATCTTTTATTTTTTTTTTAACCTTTTCTTTTCTAGAATATTAGGGATAGGAAAATTTGGGAATTAGCAACAAATTCTTAAATATGAAGCATGGGAAAACTCTAGGGCATAAATGGGCAACATGGAGCTGGGCTTTAATGAAATAGTGCTAGGATGGAATTCCTATTGAATATGTACATTGAGGTTTGTTTTGGATAAATCAGTAATTTCATTAGAGAAAAGAAGGATATACAGTCGTCAAAGACGGAAAGGCTTACATACACAGCTACTCTAAAATAAAGAGTATACAAAAACATCGTGTGAAACAAAAGAAAACTCATCCACATATACTAAAGAAGAGTAACATGAGTGATAATCTAGTTGGCAATGGAACCCAAGTGAGGAAGAGGACTTTCGACTCTAATTTTGTTGCGAATTCTCCATATACAGTAGGTTGCTGCAGCTAGGGCTGATTTCCAAGATTGAAGAGTAGGTGATGTCGAACCACAAGAGGCTATAAGGGCAGAAGTGGCTCCTTGCCAATCATGAAAGGAGGCAGGACACTGCAACCAGCTACAAACATATGATCAAATTTGAGAAGAAACACTGCATTCGAAGAAAAGATGCACATGGTCTTCCAAACTGCTACCACATAGTAACATGTGGTGTGAGAGATAATATCCCAAGCAGACAATCTATCAAGTGTGGAAAGTTTCCTTAACCAAGCCAACTACAATATGAAGGAGTGTCTTGGTACAGTTGTCTTGTTCTACAGAACTTTGTGCTATTGAACACAATGTTTAGGTAGAGCAAGGAAATGATATCCGCTTTTAATAGAATAGTCACTAGAACTAGAATGGATTCACTTAAGCTGATCGGGAAGTAATGGGTTTGGTTGAACAGTGGATGGTACGTGTAGACTTGTCCAAAGCTTTCCTTCTGGCAATCTCCATTCACTTCCTTCCATAATAGAACACAACCTTGCATTGAGAGGCAAACCTGATCTCAAGATCATATGTATGTTTAAGGTTAAATCAAGGGGATCGGATGGTAACCAATAATTTGACCATAAAGATATAGAAAGGCCATCATTGGCTTCTTAGTGGAAGCAAATGTGAACCAAGCTCCTTGGTTTCAGTAACTTCCAGGTCCATGACCAAATAACTGGTGTTTTAACTTGCCAAAAGCATCTTCCCTTAAGGATAGTTGAGTGCACCCGGTCCGCTTACAGACCTTTGTGTCCACTTTTGCATAAATGCCAAACATGCTTCAATTGGGCATCTTTATTCCACAAGTGAACATTTGGTATACCTCATCTCTCGTTTATTTTTGGTTTACAAATTGACCCCCACTTTATTTTGGCCTTTGTAGATACATTTGGTCTTCTACTTCAAAGGAAATTCCTTAGGAGTTGGTCAATCCTTTGGACTATAGATTTAGGAAGCAAAAAGATAGAACTCCAATAGATTTACATAGAAAAAGGATAGACTTGATAAGCTATAATCTACCTACATAAGATAGAAATTTTGTTGTCCATGAGTTGATACGAGGCATGATTTTCTCTTGTAAGATATCACAATCCTCCCTTTTCAATTTTGTTGAGTAAGGGAACACCTAAGTATCTCATGTGGAGGGAAGCTTCTTGGAATCGTGCGATGCTTAGGATGTTTTCTTTTATAAGATGTGGCACATTGCCAAAAAAAAAATGTTGCTCTTGTTCACATTCACATGGAGCCTTGAAATAGAACAAAAATGATGTAAAGCCTCATGAATCAACGAGATAGACTTCACATTTCCTTTGGAAAAGATAAGGAAATCATCTGCAAAACAAAGATGAGTTTGTCTTTCAAGTTGACATCTCCAATAAAAAGAGAAATTTGAGTTGCTGCCTAAACGCCTCAACATAGCCGATAAAATTTCCATGCCAAGAACAAAAAAATATGGGGAGATCGGGTCGCCTTGACGAATTCCTTACTTGCTAGGAAAGAAACCCACAAGTTCTCTATTAACATTAATGGAGAATTTAGGTGTAGAGATGTATCGTTCAATGAGTGTGCAAAAGTATAGCGGCAACTGCATGTGATGAAGCACCTTAAGAATAAAGTTCCAATGGATCTCAATGATATGCTTTCTGCAAATCTACCTTTAAAGCACATCAAGGGGTACCTTGATGAGTTTGATACTTAGTCATTAATTCTTAGGCTATGGAGATGTTATTTGTTATTTTATGCCTAGGGATAGAGGCAACTTGTTCTTTACCCACAAGAGATGGTATAACTAGTTTTAATTTTGTTGCAATGATTTTAGAAATAACCTTATATAGCATATTACAACATGTGATAGGACAAAACTCATTCATCCTAGATGGGTTGGCCACTTTAGGAACTAAAGTGGTGATTGTGGCGTTGATTTCCTTCAAAAGATGGCTTGAAACTAGAAATTCCTTAACTGTAGCCATGACATCCTGCACAATAATCCTTCAAGCCTCTTTAAAAAAACTTAGTTGTATAGCCATCGAAGTTAGGTGCTTGGTCATTTGCTTGGGAAAAAAATGCTACTCTAATTTCTTCATTTGAGAAAGGTTTATGTAGGGCCTCAACTTGCTACTGGGTCAAATGTTAGGTAACAAAATTAGGGATATTGTCAAGGCTAACAATTCTACCTATATTGTCATATAGGTGGTGGAAGTAGTAGCTTCCTATTGAACCTTTGCATCCTCTCTAACTTCACTTCCATCCTCTTAAATAAACAATGGATAACACTACGGTTGTGGAGGTTCCTCATAGCTTTATGAAAAAAGGAAGAGTTTTTGTCCCTCAACTTAAGCCACTTTACTTTTGATTTTTGCTTGTAAAAACTTTTCTTGGCACCTCTTATAAGATAGTATTTCCCATAAGCTTCCTTTTTTCTCTTTAAAAGAGTTGTGTCACCAAAACTCAAAACAGAGGGTTGAAGAGATCAGAGGGTCTATTTTGCTTGCTTAATTCGATCTGAGATATTGGAAAAATATGTATTATTGAGTTTTTTTGAACTTAGATTTCAATAACCTTAGTTTATTGACCAGCTAGAACATTCTTGATCCTCTAACCTATAGCCTAGATTTGGGCCACAATATTCTTGAACTTGTTGTGACTTGCCCAGAAATTGAAAGATTTAAAGGGGATGTAGTTGTTTTTCCCCCCAAAATCCATACAAATGATGGCTACAAAGTGATCTGGAAGTAAGGGAGAATAAAAACAGCGTGTGTCCTTAGATATTCCTCCAGCCACTAATGGTTTACAAGGATCATATCAAGTTTTCTTAATTTTGGATTTAGCCCCTACTTGTTGGACCAAGAATAAAAGTTTCCAGTATATCTTAAATCTTTCACTTTGGTTGTGTCCAAGAATAATTGGAAGTCAACCATAGCTATTGTTATTTTGGTATTTCCACCTTGTCTTTGTGAAGCAAGCTTGGAGATATTAAAATCTCCAAGAAGTATCCAAGGCCTATTTGCTAAAGAAGGAGAGAGAGTTAAAATATCATTCCATAAACTCCTTCGCTCACAATCATTTTTTGCCCCATACACAAAAGTAGCATAAAATGAAGAATCACCTCGTAGATTAGTGACATAGCAATGCATAAATTGTGACTTCAAAAACCACTTGAATATCCCAAATCCTCTTGTTCTAAGCCAACCACATGCGTTTTCTCACAATATTATTTACAGCTTAAGATCACCTCTACTCAAAATTTTGTTGGAGTGTTGGTTCATTGGATGAGTTTACCTTTGTTTCAAGTAAACCAATGAAAGAAATTCCATGCTCATCACAAACCCTTCTTTCTTTAGACGCTTTAATAGGGTTATTCAACCCTCTGACATTCCATGCTGTTATATTGTTTGTAAGAACAAAAAAAAAAAAAAAACTGATATTTAATCAAAAGTGCACTTCCTCTTGTTATTGTGCTTCTTTTTGCGATGTCTAGATGAGCTGGAGCTCTTGTTGCTTTTGGAACTACTACTCGATGTCCTTTGTTTATGCACTAACAACTTGTTCAAAGGAGTATTTTCTATGTCCTCCATCACAACATCCGCATCATCCTCTATCTCTTCATTCTTGACTTCCTCTGCAACCTAATTCATTGTACAAGGGGTCTCCGAAACATGGATAGGAATGGAATTAAGGCCTCCTTACTGTCTAGCATCTTCTTGTTCAGTACTTTCAAATTTTCCATCATCAACATCATTTTTCTTAATATAATTATTTGGCTCCGCAACATGTTGTCCAGCTTCCTAAGCATTCAAAGGTAAGGTTACTTCCTCACTATGGACCGTATGGTTAGGTCGAATATGGGTTTGGGGTAACTCGTTATTACTAATTGCATCTTCATTTGCCTTGTGTTTCCCTCTATCTTTTTTATGAATAGGTATCCAACATTCATCTTTGGCCTTGGAGATTCCATCATCTTGAGGCTTTTGCCTAGGTTAGGATATACAAGTATTGCCAAATACTCTACACACAGGGCATGTACATGGTAGCCGTCGGTAGCCAACCATGACTTTTGCAATGGTTCCATTTGGTTTTTTGACCTTAATAAGAGAAACAAGTTCCTCCCTAGTATCTACCTCCACAAGAACCCGGGCCTGGTTAGCCCTACTTCGGTAAGCAGTTAGAGTCTCAACTTTTAGAGGTACACCAATACCACTAACTATATGGCTAATACCTTTTGGCTACAGATATTCGCATGGAGTACCACTAAAAATAGCCTAAACTGATATGTTAGTGGGTTGAGGTTCTTCCAACAACATACATTTCCTCCACTTCTGTAAAATCAACAACCTTTGGGCAAAATACCAAGTCTTTTCTAGAATAGGAGTAAGATCCTGATTCTTAGCAAACTAGAAGTAATAGAAGCCTTTGTTATTACCAAGAACTCCAAGAATGCCGAAGTCCTTCCATAATCTAAGGGCAGTGGTTTGAACAAGAGAAAAGGGAAGTTTTCAGCCTAAGAAGTAGCCCACTAGGGTGGAATCCCAATATTTGGCTCCTTCATCTTCAACACTTTATGGAATTTTAACTCTAGGAATAATACCTCTTTGTACTGGAGGAATAAAATGAAGCTTGAACTCTTGATTCTACAGGCAGAGTATTAGGATCACAAGAAGTCAGCTGCATAAGACTTTGATTGGAAGTTGTTTTTCTTAGTTGAAGATGAAGCAAAGGCATTTCCAGTATCAGGGGGGATTATATGTAGCTGATAACCGCCCTCAACCTTGTCGAGTATCTCATTTACTTCTTCTAAAGTAGTGTTTCCAAAAGAAGACATACTCCGACAAGATGAGTCCTTGGGTATAGAAGCATGATCCCTAGAGATGGTTCTTCCAAGCCTTTGGAAGACAGATTTGGCTTTGTCATCAGCAAACTTTGAGGTTGGGGGAAAATCTTGCACTCCATCTCCTACTTGTGCAATTGGGGCTGTACTTTTCAAGACCTCATTTTTAGGGTGTTGGTCGTGAGAAGTACTAGAAGAATCTCCAAGGGTTTCACAGCCACTTCTATTGGCCTTAGAAGACATACTCCTCTTCAGAAAAATAAAGAACCAGATGTGGAAAAAAAGGAGAGTAGGTCATGGTAAAGGGAGGTGGACAGACAGGGGTTTGTATAAACAGTTGGGTGGGTTATTAGACGAACAGAAAAGGAGTTGGGGCTAGAGAAGACGCTAGGTGAAGGGAGGGACTAGGAAGAGAGAAGAGAGGAGAAGAGGTTAGGGTTAGGGGTTGAACGGTAGGGGGTGGAGGGGAAGGCGAGGGACAGAAGTTTAGGGTTAGGGTTTGCGAACAGTCAGGGTTAGGGAGGAGAGAGAGGAAGGACAGATGGTTAGGGTCAGAGTTTGCGAACGAAGGGAAGGTAGAGAGGGAATGGGTGAGAGGGGTGAGAAGAGGATGGAGAAGAGAGGAATGGGGGAGAGAGACGATGGGTGAGAAAGAGAAAGGTAGAGAAGAGGAGAGAGAAGGGAAGAGAGAAGGCAGAGAAAATTCTCTCTATGTACATTGAGGTTTGCAATGGGAAGTCTATATATGGGGATGTTGTAAGATATCCTGAAAATGCTCTTTAGGAGATATTCATCATTTCACAATAAATAAAAACAGTTCTAATTGGAGATCTCATTATCTTGGTTTTAAATTTTTGCTCAGTACATTAACTTGTTTCAGGACAGGTGAAACCCATCTAGATTTGGGTAGCCTCCTTCTTCAATGATGAAGTCCACATTCTTTTTTAAGTATTCCATAGGCCATCTTCATTGGATAATTGTGGAAAATGCTAGAGCTACCACCTTGAGCTGGAATAGCATCATGACAACAAATAAGGATGGGATTGACCATTGGATCATCGAGGGTAGTGTAGTGGCGGCAGCGAAGTTGTAACATTACTCCTTAGGAAGCATAATTGTGACAAGGTGTGAAGCATGTCAAAAACAGTTGGGACCTGGTTTCAGTGTGGAGATGTTTCTCACTTATCTTGTTAGCCTTTCTTGTTCTCTGTCTCTGCCATGAAGGATAGCAGGATTGCTGATATTTTCTTTTTAAATGAACAGCATTTATAGTTGTCTTAGATGTGTAGTAGAAATCTCAATGACTGAGAAATTGACACTATTGGTGATTTCATTCATATGCACCTAGTTCATATATAGGGTTTTGGAGATGGCAAGTGCTATGGAAACTTTATCCCACCAAATCTTCTTCTCCTGAATCTTTGTGTCAAGTTATAGCTAACTTTCAGCAAATCCCTTAAACCCCTTCCTGGGCCTATCTTGATGGCTAACCTGGGCTTTCTTTCAATCTAGACAATAATATGGAGTAGGATGCTCGCAATTATTAACCTAAGGAGAAGAATTTGTCATTATTGAGGTGTGCTACTTGTGTAGGAGTTCGGGGAATGTACATGTCATTAATTTCTTCCTTGCTCAATTTCTCTTGAAATTTAGGGCTTTATCTTGAAAACATCTCATTTCAGTTGAGTCCAGAAGAGAGGAACACTTAGCCATTGGATATCAGCTTTTCTTTGTTGTAGGTAAACCTGGTTAGATGTGAACTATGGGCCTGTTAGTGCTTGTATTAGGCCTACTGGAGAGTGTGGAAAATCGTTTCATACATTGATCTTTGGATCTATCAAGAGGCTAGAATTTATGTAGTTTCTATCTAGCTGTATTTCAGTTAAAGAGAGACATGATTTTGCATCCTTTATCTTTTTTTCCTTTTTTTTATTTTTTCTTATAAAGTGAGTTATGCACATTTTCTACTATTCCTCTTCCTGCATCGTTGTATGGTTACTTGGTCACTTACCCAACAAAAAAATCACTTTTTTGTGTAAAAGGAATTTTCTTTTTCCTTTTTTTTTTTTCGTGGGTGAACTTTTAGTTTATGTCCAATATGCAAAAATTAGTGTCTGAAGATTTTCCTAGTTGTTTTCTTTTCCTTGCGTTGATAATCCTTCCTTGTTGAAAGCTTATTAGAAAACGTTTGAAGGAGAATGGGATATTTATTCCATCTAGATTGAAGGTATTCCAAACAAAGAAGAAATTCATGGCGGGGCCTTTTGAAATAGAGCCCATCACTGTGACCCATTCTATTCCTGACTGTTTTGGATTAGTTCTTCGGTGTGCTGATGGAATAATTTTTCATACAGGAGATTGGAAAGTAAGAATTTCTTCCCTTTTTTTTTTCTTTTGTGTTTTGCTATCCTCCTTTGCTGGCATCAGCTTGCTTAACTTTGTGTTGCCCGAGGATTTTTTTATTCACAGATTGACGAGTCACCATTGGATGGGAAAGCATTTGATCGGGAATCCCTAGAGCAGCTATCAAAGGAAGGTGTCACATTGGTATGCTTCCATTGACATTGATTCTTTTATTTCCAGCTTATACCATTCGTTTTGCTTAAATGGGAGAAAGTTTTTTGGTCAGGTGATATTTCTTATGAGTTAGCTAGCAAAGCACTGAAGAATGTTGACACATCTTCATGCTGTTTTCAGATGATGAGTGACTCAACAAATATACTTTCACCTGGAAGGACAACCAGTGAAACTTTTGTGGCAGATTCACTGTTGAGACATATATCAGCCACAAAAGGGAGGGTTATCACTACCCAATTTGCTTCAAATATCCATCGACTTGGAAGTGTAAAGGCTGCTGCTGATTTAACCGGTAGAAAGATGGTGTGTGTTATTTCTATTTCTCCATGGTTGACAATCCTTTTGTGTCTTAAAACTTCGATTCAAGATCTAGTTTCTAACCTTAATAATCATCCCTGTTGTTCCGGTAGGTTCTTGTTGGCATGTCCTTGAGGACATATCTCGATGCAGCTTGGAGAGATGGAAAGTCACTGATTGATCCATCAACTCTGGTAGAACTCTTTCTAATTGACCTGATTTTGTGGCAATTCATTATTATAATATAGATTAATCTTCTTATTTACTTATGGATTCAATTGAAAAAAAAAAAAATGTTGAGAGAATTGCTTTCACTATTCCTGCATAAATAACTTTTTAATGTAAAAGCAGAATGATGTCATTTAGCAGCAGGTTTGAAGGACTGGTATGATTAATGTTCTTTTGCAAAATTTTCATTTCCCTCATTTACTCTAGTGAAGAGCTTCAACTGCCCTTCTATATGGGATTTGTACTTGCTTATCACCTCTCAAATGTGATCTCTGTTATCTGACTGCAATGTCAATGTGTTCAAGGTCAATTAGCCATCTTGTTTTGCCTAACACTCCTGGCTTCCCCTGCAGAGTGGATAGTATCATGTTTCAATTTAGTGCTATGATGAATTAGACCTAATCTTCGTATATAGGTCTAGTTTGGCTATATAAACTGATATTAGGCAATGCAGGTCCATTTGTGACTTGGTTTTGTACGTTTGTGCCAAATTGTGTTGCATAAAACAATCCATGTTCTGAGATCATTCTGGCTACATTTCTAGTTTTATATCTTCTGCTAATCCATCTCTCTCCCGTAGCAGTCTCTAATTCCTTTTTTTTTTTTTTTGGTTTTTTGTCTCCAATTCAATTCATTTTGTCTATTATTATTATTATTAAAGCCCAAGAGACTTATGTAACTGCTATCTTCGTAAATTACCTATTTAGCCTTAATTTAATAATATTCAACAAAAATACCTAAATTAAAATAACTTTTTTAAATTATAAATTTCTTACATTATGGATAAATTTGTAAATTTCCTCTATTTTTAAACCTGATTTTTCTCTTCTGCTACTACTTTTCAATTCCAATTCTTTCTCCCTCTCTCTTCACCACTTTTTTTCTTAATATGTTCTCTTACTTCCACAACTGCAACTTTAGCATTCACCTTTTCAGTTTTCACTACATTCTCTCTCCCACATCTCATGTCTTTCTATACATGTTTTATTTTTTTAATTGTATTTTTGCCAAATTTCCTATACATGTTTACACATATAATTTTTAATATCCTTTTCTTCTTTTGGTCCCAAAAAAATATCCTTTTCCTCTTTCATTCCTGTGTAGAGAATATAATTTTATTAAGTACATATCATTACTTCATTTGAATTATATTTTATCAAATATAACATGTGAATGTACAATTTTCTATAATTGTTGTTTTTTAACTATTATGTTAAAACATTTTTTTTCTATAGTTTTATTTTGCTTCTCTACATAATTAATTATTTAAATGTTATGAATTACAGTTTCACGCATATGAATTATGTTTTATCAAATATAACATGCGACTTTACAATTTTCTATAATTGTTGTTTTTTAACTATTATGTTAAAACTTTTTTTTTTGGGTAGTTTTATTTTTGCTCCTCCACATAATTAATTATGTAAATATTATGAATTACAGTTTCACGCACATGATGTTTATAAATTTGCACATATATTGCGGGTGTAGCATCCGCTTATTATTTACTAAACTCATATATTTGAGTTCAGTAAATCATTTTAATATTATTTAATCACATACAGATCAAAGTAGAAGATATTGATGCTTATGCTCCTAAAGATCTATTAATTGTCACAACAGGGTCACAGGTATGGAACTTAAATTTATTTATTTTTTATTTAATTAGTTCATCAGTGCAACAAAGGGATTGGCTTAATATTATGCATGGTTGAACAATTGCTGTGTCAGGCAGAACCGCGTGCTGCCCTGAACCTTGCTTCTTATGGTGGTAGTCATTCCCTCAAATTGACTAAGAAAGATGTAATTCTATATTCAGCTAAGGTAATAGGTTATATGGTGTATTATATGCAAGCTTACTCATATTAGATGTGGACTTCCACTCTTTGTTTGCTTTGTATAGATAAGGTGAGGTTTGCTGAAAGAATTATTATTTCTGATTGTTAGGTTATCCCTGGCAATGAGTCTCGAGTTATGAAAATGATGAACCGCATCTCAGAAATTGGATCATCGATAGTAATGGGGAGGGATTCTGGGCTTCATACATCTGGCCATGGATACCGTGATGAGCTGGTGAATGCTTTTTTGCTTCTCATAAAGTTTATTTTGGTTGTCTCAACTGTTATGACAAGATGATAGTTGTCCTGAATGCATGACACTTGTGGGGGGAGGGATAGAGAGAGGGCTCGATTGTTTCTCCTTGTATTTATATTTTTTCAATTAAAATAGCAGTTTGCGGCCTAAAAAATTAATGTAGTGATATATACATATATATATATATATATACACACACATACATACATGCATGCAATATATTTTGGCTAGTAAATGGCAAATATAATTTCTGGGACTCATCTTGAAGAGAAATATTTAGACTGTTTTAAATTTTGACCTTTTATTTTGAAGGATGAAGTGCTCAAAATTGTGAAGCCGCAGCATTTTGTACCCATACACGGAGAACTATTGTTCCTCAAAGAACATGAATTACTTGGAAAATCAACTGGAATTCGGCACACAACCGTGAGTTTGTACTTCATTGTCATGTTATAAGAGTATACATTAAATTTGCCGAATAAGAATGTCTAGACTGGCTAACTTGCATCTGAACCTTTTTTCTTTTCCTTTTGCTGATTCATCAATGATGTTAAATTATGTACAATAACCTAGTGGGTATAGATACATGTATTAAAAGATGCATTCATGGCATGGGATTTCATGGCTCAATACTCAAATACATAACCTTAACATATTCAATCCCTTCTGTGTTTGGTTCACTCATTCATTTGCTTTATGTTGTTTAATTTTACTCCCCTGATTTTCTATCCACTCTTGATTGTGGCATTTGATTTTCTTTCCAAAAAATGGATATAATTTCTTTGAAGTCCCCTCACCGCCTTCCTCTCCCAGCTTATTTTGGGGCATAGTAATGTAAACATTTCCAAGAATTGTTGATTGGACTTTGCACAAGTACTATTATGTAAAATAAACAAGAAATTGAAGGGAATGCTATCCGAACTTGGTTCCTTTCATGGATACAAGCTGCCTTTGTCAGGAATGGAAGTATTTTGGATAATATTCTTCTATCCCTTGAGTTCTGTGTGAGGGGCATAGCCTATTCCTAACAGTATTCAATTTAGTAGCTGCAGGTACTCAAAACTCCAACTCTAATGACCTGAGGAAACTTAATAGTGCACTTTAGGCATAATAGTGCTAACAAGGCTGCTCACAAAGTAGACATTAAGAAAGCTTATGACATGGTAGATTGGGGATCTGTTGAGGCTGTTCTTGATTCCATGAATGTACCCTTGTGTTTTGTGAACCAGATCATGCAAAGTTTTACTTTCCCCAAGTTTTCTATTAATGTGAGTTAGTTGGGTTCTTCCCTAATGCAAGAGGAATTCATCAAGGGGATTCTATTTCCCCTTCTTATTTGTTCTTGTAAAGGGAAGTATTTTCTTGTCTAATGAAACAAAAAGCTTCTCACAAAAGCTTTAAGTTTCATGGGCATTGTAGAAAGAAAAGGGCTTCTTATCTTTGTTTTGTAGATGACTTAATGGTTTTCTTAGCTGTTTGCCTTGATTTTCTTTGACTTATCAAGAATACTTTGAAAGCTCTCGTCTCTTTTAGCCAATCATAGTGAGAATAGTGTTTTCCTATCAGAAGTTGACCATAGATTTAAGAGTGAGATTGTCCAACTCCTTGGCTTCCATGTCGGTCAGCTGCCTATGAGATATCCAGGGTTCCACTGATTTCGTCCAAACTGTCCAAATCTGATTGTAAGGTGCTTGTGGAAAGGATTGTGTGCAAGATGAAGTACTGGACTTGCAAAACTCTAACTTTCATCTGGTCTATTGGGTTTCCCCCACGACTTTATTGGTCTTCAGGCTTTGTGCTACCAAAGTGTGCTTTAGGAGATCTCAAGCTGTTATAGACACTTCCTATGGAATTAAGGTCAAACAAAGGCCAAAGTGGTGTGGGATAAAGTGTGCAGCAAGAAGAAATGGGAGGACTTGGAATTATTGATCCTCTTGTATGGAACAGGTCTGCCTAAACTTAAGCATATTTGAAAATTTACCCCTTCCATGGAAGCTAATGGACATGCTTAAAGGACAAAGCTTTTGAGTCATCAAGATGCCCTCTAATCATTTGTAAGTATGGAGGAAGCTCCAGCAACATAGAGAAAGTTTCAAGCCCCTTTTGGCTTGGAGAATCAGGAATGGGAATTTTATTTCCCTTTGGTTTGGTGAATGGCATCCCATGGTTCCTGTATAATAATTTTCTCAATCAAATCAGATGCACCAGTCTTCCTTTGAATACGACACTTTGCATGATCGTGAATAGTTGGTATGGGAGTGGCTTGAAGTAGTTTTTTGGGAAGAAGTGAAAAGGACTGGTTCGCCCTACCCTCTTAAATGAGGAAAACCCCTGATTGCTTGGTTTTGAAGAACAAATCTAGCTCAAGTTTTTCTATCAAATTGGCTTATGAAGCCCATAGATACACTAGTGTGTTTGGTTGAAGCAGCATGTGCCTCTCTTTTCCTCCATTATATGGCTCATTGTCCAAAGGAAGCTGCTGATTATGGATAAGCTCCTAGATTGAGGATTAATTTCCATGAATTGCTTCTTGTGCTAAGGAGGCTCCTAGCATGAGCGTTTGCTTTTGAGATGTTGTCACTGCTTGGAAGCTAGCTCTTAGAATTTTCAATTGGTGGTTTTGCTGGAACAGTTGGGTAGTCTTTATCCTGGCCTTTAGCTTTTTGTGCTTGCTATCTTGTACATATTCTACCTTTAACGGTAAGACTTACTGCATTACTGGGAAAAAAAAAGGAGGAAAAGCTACATGAACTTAGTTGCTATGGCATGAGTTTTATTACATGGGATTGCTAGGAAAATATATCTGGATAACTATTATGCTTCTATATAACAATGTGGAATTGCTCCAGCATTAGTTTTACTTGCTTTTTAGTTTAACTAAAGATTTCATGCTGATGTTACCAAATGAAATTGCATATTGCTGTCAACTTTTCTTTTTGTGCATCATTATTGCTGTGAAAACTTACTGGCTTCAATGTTGAAAGGAGTGATTATGTTAAAACCACTACCTGCATTGTTGGCCTTTTTTAAATGTTATACCTTAAGACTGTGGTTTGTAAGTGTCATATTTAATCGAATTTTTTCTTGTTAATTTTTACTATCCAAAATTTGAAGCCTTTTAGAACTTTTACTTGTCACATTTAGTACCTCCATCATCTTTAGAGACATACCACAACAAACATGCATTGTCAAAGAGCAGATGTCAATGATGATAACAACTCAATAATTCAAGTGTAAATTGTAAAAACACCCAGAGTTTAAATTGTGATTTTGACATTTTTGCCTAAAAAAGCCCAGAGGTTTTGTTTGCGAATATGGTAGCCTATTTTTCTTCTTTTTCTGCCTATGAAACAGTTGTGAGCTCATGGAGACATTAATGCACTTGATATTGTCAGGTTATAAGGAATGGAGAGATGCTTGGGGTTTCTCATTTGAGGAATAGGAGAGTTCTTTCTAATGGTTTCATCTCCCTTGGAAAAGAGAATTTACAGGTTGATATTCTTTGCTATGTTCTCATTGATCTGAACCATTGAAGTTTACTGAATGAAATTAATTGATTGCTGTTGTGTTTCAGTTAATGTACAGTGATGGTGACAAGGCATTTGGTACATCAGCTGAGCTTTGTGTTGATGAGAGACTGAGAATTGCATCAGATGGCATTATAGTTGTCAGGTAGGACTTTGACTCTTTTCTAGTGATTTATGTATCGTCTATTGAATCTTTATCTGGTGTTCCCTGTATTACAGCATGGAAATCCTGCGGCCTCAAAATGTGGATGGAGTTGTGGAAAATAGCTTACAGGGTAAAATAAAGATCACCACACGCTGTTTATGGCTTGATAAGGGGAAACTTTTAGACGCCCTTCAGAAAGCTGCCCATGCGGCACTTTCAAGTTGTCCAGTGAATTGTCCTCTGGCTCATATGGAAAGAACTGTTTCTGAGGTCCTGAGGAAGATGGTACGAAAATACAGTGGTAAAAGGCCTGAGGTCATAGCCATTGCTATGGAAAATCCAGCCGCTGTTCTCTCAGATGAGATCAGTGATAAGCTATCTGGCAAGTCACAAGTCACTTTTGGGATACCGGCACTCAAAAAATTGATTGGAGGGACCCCAAAAAAAAGCCAGTCCAGTAGGATGGGAACAGAAGATATCAACGATCATCAGCATTCTAACAGCAGTTCAGAGGATCATTCTACAGGTGTGCACATATGACCTCTTCTCATGCCCTTGTTATTTCGATAAAGCTTGTACATTTTGTGGTTAATCCTCATATAGAACACACAAAAGAAAGACAAATTGTAAATACGTGTTTTCTAATCCCTAGGAGACAATTCTTGCGTCAGTGACTCTGAGGAGGAATTCTGCCTGCATATTTTCTTTATGAGCATGCATATGTTATTGCTAATAAAAATAGCTATTGTGTTGCTTTATCATTGTCCTTCTTGGTTAATAGTTAGTGTTTTCTCTTTTGTGGGTTTTTTGTGTTTTGGTGGTGGTGGTGGTTGTTTGTTTTGCTGTTTGGGGTGGGGGTTGTGTTTGGTGGGATAATTCAGTGAATTTCATGAAGAACAACATGGTATGTACAAGGAGATGGGGTGGGTCATGTGTAAAGTGGAAATCAGTAATCAGAATCACAACTCAGAGACTATAAAAGGCCTTTCTGATCAGCAAAAAGTTCTACAATCATTTAGAAGTAAAAACACCACTTGGGATTTTCCAACTAGCGTCTAAGTGGAAGTAACAGCTCCTCCAACCCTTAAATCATTGCTTTCCCTCTAAAAGAGGTATATTGAAGCCGCTAATGCTTGCTTGCAAACTTTGTGATTCAATTTCTAGCCCCAGGACACGGCACTGCCACTGTATCTACCCATTTTTCCAGAATAGTTGGGCGTCCTACATTTGCTAGGACTGAGCAACGGGATATTAATTAGTTAGCCCCGGAGCTTCTATTGGTTCTTATCCCATGCTTAATTGAACTTGAACAATGGACAGTCAATTATTTATCATTAAAGCAAAATGAAAACTTCTCTGAAGTGCCTCGTGAGTTGTTTCATCAATTCAATGGAGAAAAAATGACAAAGTATCCAGGTCATGAAACTTCCAGGTTCACACTTTAAAGTCAGTCTCTTAGGTGCCATTGAATATCTTTCTTCAGCATGCTTTGATATTCAAATTTGCTCATGCATTATCAAATATGAATTCTTGCATTCAGTATAGGTTCACAATTCATTGGATGGAGGACTAGCTAAATTTTTTTATGCCCACTGATATAGAGAAATATGTCTTTCAAACCAAAAGGTAAATGATCTACTGTTTCTGCAAAAGCTCTATTTGCCTCTTCCATTCTGAGTCTCTTTCTTTCTGCATATGGCATCTCAGTTAGTGACCTAATGGAGATCATATATATCTTTTTTTCTGTAAGTGAATGTTCATAAGAAATAGAAATTCATACCCATCAACCTGATTGGACTCATTTTTTCAGTGAGCAGTACCTACAGAATTTCTAGCATGTGTAATGCACGTTAGTTGCATGCCTATAGTTCTTATTTCTTATTTGTTCAGTAAATTTTTGTTTATTAGAAGTTGTTGTTTATTAATATCGCTTCTGAATGTAGTTAATGGAATCAAAGTCAAAAGGTCAATGCCTAAGGAAGATATTCCCACCGTAAGCCCAGATTCTGTAGTGAGTACAACTGCTGATAATGACGATTCCAATGGCTTTTGGAAAACACTCGTGGTATCTACATCTCCTGTTGAAAAGTTAACAAAAGATGATAATGTTTCCATTCATAAAGGCGAACCTTCTCTGGAATCCATGAACGATGGTAGTGGAAGTGGCAGTGATGACACGGATGAATTAGCAAACTCAAATTCAAAGCCTTCGAAGTCCATGAGAAGGAACAGATGGAAACCTGATGAGGTCAAAAGGCTGATTAAAATGCGTGGAGATCTGCATAGCAAATTCAAAGTTGTCAAGGGGCGGATGGCCCTTTGGGAGAAAGTATCTGCAAATTTATTGTCCGACGGATTCACCCGAAGTCCAGCGCAGTGCAAATCATTATGGGCATCTTTAGTTCAAAAATACGAGGTTTGCCTTTATCCTATGGGAAATTTATGTGTTTCAGCTAGCACAGCACAAGAAACTTCACTTCTTAAAATGCAATCAAATGCCATTAATTTCCCAAATGTGCCATTGTCGATTTTTGTTGGTCATACTTGAGATAAATGATGATGTTATTTGACTATCGATGTTGGTTGGGGCATGTTATCCTTGATATCGACTACTCTTGCATTTTTTTTGTACATTCTCTTGACTTTGTAGGAACCCGTGCTCTTACATTCATATAGGATGAATTTGAAGATACAGCTTTTATTTTTTTTATTTTTTTTTTTATTTTTTTTTTGTGTTTGATCGTTCTTGTGTTTTTAGCAGGAGAGCAAGAGTGAAAAGAAAAGCGAGAAAAGTTGGCCATATTTTGGGGAGATGGATAGAATTTTGTCCAATGATGAGGCAACAGTGACGAAATGATTTATTTAAAATGAAGGAGCATGTGCTAATGTTGGTTACAGGGACGCCCTGGTGCCAGGACTGCAACGAACTCTTTCAACAAAAAGCAAGATGTTTGGCACAGCAATATCATCACCAAAGCTTGGTATGGAGAAATTCCCCGCATTGGGAGACTGGAATACAGAGGACATCTTTGTAAAATAGTCTACTAGATTAATTCACATGGACAATGTGTTTGATGTAATTTCTTCCTCACTTGGCTATGCTCAGGGTATGGCTTGGTGGAAACTATTCTTCTTCTTCTTATTATTATTTTCTGTCACATACAACCATAGACTTAGGCTTGTATACATAGTGAATTTTATCCAACTGAGGAAAAATTTTGGATGTTTGAAACTTGTATTTGATATGTGTAACGAGATGTCTTCTCCATAATTATCTTTGTAAGATGGTTTGAGTATCAAACTGAGCATGAAGGTTCATGTTAATACAGGGTCTTCAAATGTGAAGAAAGCCTTTTTTTTGTTCTTTTTGTCGCTTGCCATGCATACGATATTTGATGGTCTTATAAGTAATACAGTCTAGAATATAAAGGCTCATCCATATTTTGATACTTTCAGATTTACTTTTGTCAAGAATGGCAGAGGAATGTTCTTCCAAATGCAGAGTGCTTGTAATTCATTCTCGAATGAAATTTTTCAGAAAATGGTCCTCGGATGCACGTTATTGGTGGATTCGATTTGATAGAGAGGAGAATGTATTAAATGAGCTGAAGTCTTTTATTTATTTATTTTTTTCAGCAGACTTACATCCAAATAAGACACTAACTTAAAGCTTGATTGAAGGTTTGAGCATTTATAGTCGTTAAAATCACGAGTTAAAAGATATAATTCTACGAGTTTGTGATGTTATAGTGTTTTTTTTAGTTAAAATAGATATAAAATTGTTTAAGTGTAAATTTTTAGTAAAATTATGAATTTTTATGTATGATTTTTTAAGTTTATGATTTTATATAATCATATGTGATTTTATCGATTTTACGTATTTAAATGAATAGTAAAATCTCTATTTTAATAATTATAATCATGGAACTGTTATGGAGTAGATATCTAAAAAGATTTCACTGTTGTAAGCCTAACTATCCTTTCAGGGTCAGATCTTGCAGGTTTATGGTGGATTCATGGGGATAGAGCAGACTTCTTGGAAGTGAAGGAGACTCTGAACGGAGGAGTTAGCTAAGGCTAGGGGAGTAAAATTGAGAGACTGAACATGTATATGAATTCTTTAGAGAAAGAGAAAGAGTAAGAGAAAGTGACTGAGCCTGTTTTCATTAGTTGAGGCGCATAACGAAGACGGGAACGACACCTTCTCTACTTGTAGCATAGTCCTTGTGCGCTTTTGCCTCGACTAACTCGTTTTGGTCTTATAAGCGACAACGTGGTGTGGATACCATGTCCATTCCGTAAGCATATGCTGAAATTTAATGAGATATCCGTGCTGACCAGAATCCAAATTGTCTAATCCATCTGCCTAACCAAAGCTTCCGAATTCTTAAAGACTCCATCCATTTCTTCCAGCTACAGCCTCTGATCCTCAATCACTGTTTCCTTCCTCCTTTCTCTCATTCTCTTGGATATTTTGGCTCCTACATTTTGCATTGTCATCCGATCCCATTTCAGAATTCATGGGTGCTTGTCTTTCCACCTATAAAGATGGCAACCTGCTAGTTCTAGAGTAGAGAAACGCTCGATTCCCTGTCGATCCAGGAAGAAGGAAAACGATCGTCCTGTTAATTATCCAGTTTCCGACGTCAAATTCAAGTCTAAACCTTCTTGAACCTGGACAGAGATGAGCTCGTTTTCAGGTACAATTCATGAGCTCGAGTCCTTTATTTAAGTCAATTATTATCCATATGGTCTTTAAATAACTGCAATGATATCTGACCATTTTGACTAGATGATTATAAATAAGTAGTAGAAAAAGGTCTGGAAAGTATATGCATCACAAGAATAACGATTAAATTGGCCTTATCCTTTTACCAGGGAGTAAAGAGGAGACATTTTTCGATGCACCAAGCTTGGACGATGATTTCTTCAGTGTCAATGGTGGTAAGAAAGCTTCTTAATCCTGAAGAATGGCAAATGTATGTTTTGTCAGCGGTGAAATTCTTAAAATTAGTTTTGTTTGTCCCTCCACATACAGATTTTACTCCATCTCGTGTAAGTAGTCCTCGCCATGGAAACAGCTTCATTATGCGATCATCGCCAGATTCTGGTATCAGAATGAGCAACAGAAGAATTTCGTTGAGCAGCAGAAGACATCCGGAAAAACAGCAGAAGCAATTCCTTCTCCTTCATGGACAACGAACAACTAGCTGATGGTCGTGACAACGTCCGCAAGGAGATTTCACTTGCTCAGTTATTGCGGGAGGAATTCTGGATTGACCAAGCTTTGATTATTTGATCGTAGTATGAGTCCGCATGTCAACAAATAACTTCCCAATGGAATCGCAAAACGAAACAGCATTTGAGAATGGCAAACGACACAATTCATTTTGCAAGGGATCTGGTCTCAATCGTAAGGAGGAAAGTACTCGAAAGCCATAGAAGCGATTCAAGGTGGAATGTACCGTGAAGGTTGTGGATCTTTATCTTTGCAGAAATGAGAGTTGCTTTGTGTTTTACTCAGTTTGAGCCCATATTCATCCTACAATTTAGAATGCATTCCTCCTTTAGGAGTCTTGATTGAATGGATGTCAAAATTCACTTGTTCGTGATTTATCGATTAGCCTGGTCATTTTACCCGCTGCACTGCACTGGCTTTGTGCAGTTGCATCATTGATTCGACTAATTTGCTGTCATAAATGATTCAAAATCCATCCTCACATTGGATACGACAACATGAAGAAGCTTCAGCTTCCCTTGTGATTTCATTTTCGGCATTTTTATCAAATCTTAACATCCCAGTGCTATTAACATAATCGATGCCAAGTTTGTCCAAGCAATACAGCAAAGGGAAATACTTTTCGTAAGAAGAAACAGTCAAAAACACCCTTAAAGGGTTAAATAAAACCGCACCATATCAATTAGAATTATTTAAAAAAAAAAAAAAAAAAAAGGGTCGGGGGAAGAAGAAGAAGAAGAGAGAGAACAAAGATTTCTCCTTCATTTCCAAAGTGTTGGTATAAAGATCCTGGACAATTACAATACAAATTAAAACCCTTCTCACCAATTTTCACAGGGTTGATATTTTGCTTCCGATTATGAACTTCTATCTTAACTCAAAAAAGTATCGATACAAAATCTATAAAGGACTCAAAACCTCAAAATTTATAAACATATAGAGGGCTATCCAATGAGGCATATGTCCTCAAAAAGGGGAAAAATAAGGAATGGAGAAGAATACAAGACATGATAAAAGTTTTAGAACTCGATCTCGTTTTGCCTGTCTGAAGGAGCAACGCACTGCCAAAGGGAGCGGTATGCAGGGATATTGGCTGCTTCAACACCGAGTGCAGCAAGGTTCTGGCCATACTCCTGTTCAAAACAAAACAAAACAAAGCACTTAAAATACTTCCTGAACAATTTAATTCACTACAATTACCCAGGAGCATCTCTAATATAAATGGAACCACAACAACCTGAATATCAAGGAACAACTGCATGCAAATCTTATCAGTGTCAGACACGTTCTGGTCTGCTACATCCGAACTTGCTCCAGCTCGCCTCTGTGCACCCTGCCTTATTCTTTGAAGAGAAGACTCTGTTTTCCGAGCCTGCCATGATGGATATATCCCTTAAATCCCACTTTGATAAAAATGATTCTTACTGGAAACAAACATGGAAATAGATACAAACCACGCTAATGAGGTCAGATGCCAGTTCGTAGTAACGACTTGTAATCTCAGTTGCAGCACTTAATAGAAGTTCACTCCTGACTTCTGCTGTCAAGTATAACGTAGCATGTTCTCCCTCCAGAAATGCCTGGAAGCAGGATTTTTGTAGGAAAAAAGAAACGGATGCTCTTAATAGAATAATGGAAAGACCTTTTCCAACTTCATATAGATTTTATGAATTGAGCAGAATATCCTAAAGAAGAGCTAGTCATCTGAGCAATTATACTGATAATCCAGGATGCATCTGTGACATTGGTTTCAAGATATGTAGAGTTCACAAGACAAATGGGTGTTTGATAACCACACAAGCTTTTGAGGGCTGAAAATTTTTAAGCTCACTGTAAGTTTAGAAGCCCCTGAAAAAGGATCGGTAGAACAGCCTAATTGCTGAACGCATTCAACAGTCACTCTGTAATTTAAATTTCTCAATCCCTGCTCATCAGGTGTTTATTAAGTCTAATTACATTTGATCTGCAAAATATATTCAGCTACTCACATCAAATGCATCTTCAGGTCCATTTCAAAATATTGTTTTGGCAAAATGAAGCAGCACATGACAGCTTTTCAGAAAATACGTGCATACAACTAACCAGTTGAAAAATCATTTGACCATAGAAAGTACAGATTGACGTATAAATAAGGCAATTATTTTCCAGTTTGTGTGATCTTCACTGGACAAGATCCTATATCAAACACCAGCATCTACAAATGACTTATCATTCTGCCAATATCACCCACTCAAAACAGCAAAACAAGAATTGTAGATGGCATGCACTCTGTAAAATAAGTAAATACCTTCAATGGACGCAACACTCCTGATACATAGGGCGAGTGCCTCACAGGAAGAGGTTTGTTTGTCATCCTATAGGTAGCAGTTATTCCCTTGAGCTGTCTCAGGTCCTGCAATTTGTTTTAAGGGGCGAAAAGCTGGTGAAAAATATCATTGACAATGAGACAAGTAATACATTATCTCATTATCGAGCTCTCAGATTAACTGGAAAAAAAACCAAATAAGCCAACGCTGCTTCTAATCATAAGTTCGATTCTTCAGCTCCAAAGTCCAATCCCACATAGGTATAATAAACTAAAACAAATGAAGAAGAAAAAACACACCTCAACAGATTTCTCCACAAGTGCCTCTACAATTGTGGAAATGGCAACAGGTATGACATCATCCAATGATTTTCCTCCCTGCAAAATGCTGTCTCTAACAGAATCACGGACCTCAGGAGAGCAAGAAGAGAGGTGCTCAAGTACAAGCCCCAGGAAGTCACCAGAAATTTCTCTCACAAGGAAATGTATGTCATGTATAATCTGTGAAACCAAGAGATCTTGATCAATTTCTAGAAATGAACAGGATCGTACACATCAAGTACACAAAGTGAGGGCATATACTTATGTTTGCATAATCCTCTAGAAGGTGAGGGCATATACTTATGTTTGCATAATCCTCTAGAAGGTGAGGGCAATACATTTTTCTATGTTCTTTATGTAATTTTTTTTCCCTTCTGCATTGGCTAGAAGCAATGCTGAATAAAGTAATCTAAAGAATATGAAGCATTAAGTTTCCCTAGCACAACCTAGTTAATGCTCATGCTGAACGCAGTTCTCCTAAGTCATGAGCTACAATGACATGAAACAGAAAAAGCTAACTGACTCCAACATAATATACAAAGAACCAGATTCACTATGTAGGTTAAGAAGTCTACATAAGTAAGATCATCTGGAGTGGCAGCCATAGCCCATTCAATCCCAGGGCTGGAGCCAGTAACGCCCTTCTTGTGAGCAGCTAATCCAGATGAAATCCAATTTGAGTACCTATAATTACATATATTGTTCAGACAATGCACGTGGAAAATTACAGCTGACCTTATATGAATGAAGAAAGTGTAAGTATCATGATGAACTAACCTTGCGACAAGCTGCAAAGATAACCGAAGAAACTTATCAGAGCAAGAAAGGATGAGAACATCATCTTTCCAGCACAATCTTAGGCTATCCAAGAGTGTAACACTTTGTTTCAGTGCTAAACTTCCTTGATCTTTAGGGACTGAGACAAGATTAGAAGCCACAAGGGCAGAATCCAGAGCCCCAGCTATCTCCTGAAATCTGATCAAATGGAATTCGTTATCAGCAGCATATATTTAGATATTCCTACTACAATAAAATATACAAAAGATGCAGGAAGAAAAGACAATCTTCAGTAGAATACCTTAAAGAGAAATAAACCCCAATGTTCCAATGCTTCATGAATTCAACATAGACTGGTTCCGCTCGAAATTTAGCAACAGCAGATCTGGATGGACAGTAGCCTTGCATGACAATCGGATGTAAGAAAATAAGCAACTTTCTTTTTTCGATGTCTGGGAGAATTATAATGAGCAATCATATGCTAACATATCTGAACCAAGTTCGTCAATCTGCTGTGTTTCCATCATATCAAGGGTGCACAGGAGTTAAGATAGGGAAGTATTGGATATACCTTCAAGATAAGCTAAAAAATTGAGGCTTGATTTGTAGTTCTTCAAGAATTCAGTGGGTCTTCCAGGAGAAAAAGCAGCTGGTTTAGCCTTTTGGATTGCAATGAGAACCTCTTTAAGTATTGAATTGGACAAAAAGTCAAACACATGTAAACCTGAATTTTCTGCACATGGAGCACAATACTTTTTTTTATGAATAAGAGAGACCTAATGATAGCAGATACACAACAATGATAAACAGATTAACATCCGGGTGGAAATCTGATATTGCAAGTCTATGTGGGATCAAGATCGTAAAAAATAAAACACCAAAACAAAGATCATAGAGGCCCATGACAGGCCATGCTGAATACATGAGAAGTCAAACTATGTTGTTCATCCAGGTAATGCACTTAAACATTTGTTATTGCTTTCTCTTCTATTTGCCATTTTGTCTAGAGACTAGTTTCTTTTTTCCTTTTTCCCCCCTTTTAACAAATTATTTTTACTAATATTAGTTATCAAAGGTAGCAGATTTTTGTCAGTCTTATTATTCATTTCAGTTCAAAATTTTTAGCACTGACATTTAGCAATTTGAATATCCATTCAACAAAAACGGTCGGATCAATATGTCAATTACAAAAATGGATGCAGCAATGATGTTCTTCTGACAGCCCACAGATGATAATGGATCCAAAAAACTCAGAAATGAATAAAAGAAGTCACAACAAAAAACTACTTTATGGTCTATTCTGGTGAGTAAGAAGTAAAATGAAATAGAGTGAAAACCTGGACATACCGGTAGAAGCAATATCTAGCAAGAATTTACAATCCTTCTCAACTCTTTGCTTGATTAGTTGATAATCACTTTCAAGTTCATCTGTGGAAGCTGCAGCCACTTCTTCTGACTGCCCATAGGGTATTATTTTCTGTATTAATGGAGTCACTATAGTAGTGCGGAAAATTTCTTCAGCACTGGTGGAATTGTCAATAGCTGCATAAGCACGTAAGCAATTGTAAATTGCATTAGCATCATGATGCTCCAATCCATCCTTGAAACAATGGGCCAAGCTTGCATCCAAGAGCTGACTAGCTTTCTGAATTCTCTTCTCCATGTTCTCAATGAAGGGAAGGTTCTGTACTGGCATAAGGAAAAGAGGATGAGCCATATATGTTTTGCTTTTTCATAGGTTTTGAAGTCATAACTATGAAAAGAAAAGGGAAAACAAGAGACTTTTATCTAACAAGCTGGGTATGTTCATAGACATGGTGGAAGGAACATTAAATTAGATGTACCTACACGCTGCAATTGCCTGCTTTAGGACAATGGGGATGATCATCCAGGATTTCACAAACTGACCTTCTATCTAAAACTTAAAGGGGAGTTCCTTTCTATAATATTTACAAGATTGGAATCAAATAAAATATTCCTGAGGATTCTCCTGTTAAGAGCAACTTGCCAATAGACGGCTATTAGGGGCAACCGGAGCTAAATTAATGAAAACTCCAAATTTATAAAACATTAGGATTCAAGTGAAGTTCAAGTAATAGCAATACAACATAAGGCCATAGCTTTGAAAAGAACCAAAGGAGCTTGTGTTTGTGTAGAGAGAAAGAGAGAGAGACCTGGGCATGAGCAACGTAGAACTTGAGTCGATTCATCTCACTAGCAATTCTCTCCAAAAGCATACTCTCTGTCTCTCTCATGTTGGCTCCGCTCTCCGGTTGATTGGATGTCAATCCATTACTATCAGGGATTTCCTTTTTCGTTGACCAATCCGTTGGCACACTAGGTAACTCTTCTATTAATTTTTCCACCTTCACACATTCAAAAAACCAACCACATTACACTTAATACATCTATACATATTCTTTTCTTCTCTTTTTCTTTGTTCTTGGAAACAAACATTTATCACTTAAATTCAGCAAACACCATATCTACATTGTTCAAATGAATAGCATTACAAGAATGCATATAAGCTGAAGTTCTTAAACCCTAACATGCACTTAATATAAAAAAAAAAAAAAAAAAATTACTTGAATGAAACAGAAGTCATTTGGATAAGTACCTTAGACACAACGTGGAAGGTATCGAGCAATCGCTCCAAGACTTCTCGAGCAGAAGCTGCCTCGGATCGATGCCTAAGTCCGTCACGCAACGCGACGAGTGAACCTTCAACACTAGCTCTGAATCCTTGGATCTTATCCCTAAGATCAAGAAGAGGAGCACGCATACGGAGAATAGTAGAGTCGACATCGACGAGCTTAGTGCTGAGATTAACGAAGTCGTTGTAGTCACGATTGATGAGATCGATTAAGTCGTGGTTGAGGGAGGAGAGGTGAGATTGGAGCTCCGATCGGAGAGTGTCTAGAGGGACGAACGTTCGGAGATCGGAGATATAGGAGTCGGAGTCAAAGTCGGAGGAGAGGAAAGACGAAGGTTTGAACCAGAGAGGGCGGGAGTCCAGTGGATCAGAGAAGAGATCCGTGGCAGATCTAAGCGGTGTTGGAATCGGCGATGGTAAGGTATCGCTGCTGGCCATGCTGCTTTCTCTCTCTCCCAAGGAAAACCGACAAACTGTAGACTAAAATCGGCTTTGTAACCTTCAATTTTACTATTACTTATTATTATTATTAGTTTCTTTTTCCCAAACCCCGCTTATTACTGTGTCAGATATACTTATCCATATACATATACATTATTTACATAAACTGAAGGCTATATCTAGGGAAGGGCTGTTTTACTGATCTGATCGTGGTCTGTACAGCCAAGCCTGAACCGCCTGACGCGGGCCTAGCAGCAGGTTGTGGGTTGTGAATCGGACCCGAACCGGTTCGGTGGGTTGGGAACCGACTTGAATCTTAAATAAATAAAACCTGTGTTGGCTATATCATCGCTATTTAGACCTAAGGGTGATTCAGGCACTAGCCCTCATTTTTTTCTTTTATTTCTTATTTTTTGCTTGCAACATTTTTCAACATATGTTATATACCGAATTGATTTACACAATATGTTACATTTCAAATCTCATGTTATATATAGTTGAAAATATTAAAAAAAAAAAGCAATATAGACATTATTCAACAAATACAAATTTGATACAAGTACCTTACACAGAAAAAAAAGAAAAAAAATACACCTAACAAAATTAGCCAAACCAATACACACATTACGAAATTCGATTTTCCTTCAACTATAAAAAGAAGAAAATGAACCAATGCACGGTTACTTAAAAACAGTTGATTCTTTCTTATTCCAAGTTAGGATTTGTCCCAAGGTAAGGTGGGGTAGGGGGGTTGAAATATATCTCTTATGTACATATTTTATTTATTTTCTCTCTTCTTGCCACGTATACATATCTTCATATATAAATAGTGTACAAATAATAGAATTAGTTATTAAATATAGTTACTGTTTTTTTTCACCTTGCTGCACGGCTCTCTTTGTTCCTCTACCTTCTACTCCCTCGTGTTGATGGTGCATGCAATCTGCATAATTCTCGGATCAGTGCAGTAAGTTTTCTTTATTTTCTTGATTCGAAGGAGGTTAACACATGGAGACCCTACAATTTTGGGCTTTTGTTGTGGAGATGATTGCAAGACACCACTGTCCGGAAGTTTTAGGGATGTTGGTGTATAAGTGTTTAACATCATGTAATAGCTCACGGAAAAGGGTCATGTGATCAATTGCCCTGTCTTAACTATCTAACTAGCCATGTTATTACTCCTGGTAGCAAAGCAAAGTTTAGATACATGATTACCCGCGTGATAAATAACATTTGATGCCACTACAAAATCTCCTTTTTCTTTCACCAGCTTCATCATTTCACGATACAAAGTTTGAAGAAATTCCTCGTCTACTAGTTTATTAACTTGCCTTGAAGCATGTTGAGTTTCTTTCCTTAAAAGGAGTTTCTAAACCAGATTGTGCTCGATTATTATGACAATATGAAGCCGAAGCTTTTGTATTTCCTTTCTGATTAATTCATTTTCCCTTGTACCATTTAGAACATCCAACCAGCTGAAAACAAGACTCAATTGTATTCAACATAAAGAATTTTAACACGGCATCAAGTAAGACGAAAACTGACTTGAAGTTTCCATTGATATTCTTGGTGAACTAATATTCGAAAGAAGATCAACTAAAACTATTAATGTATAAAATGATTTGTTTTACAGTCTGCCTTTTATACTTCCGATAACTGATAAACTAACTAAACAACTAACAAACCAAATAACCAATACAAGAATGACAATTGTCAAGCTAATAGAAATACAAGTGTAAAAAATAAATAAGTACATATATCTTCAAAAAACACAATCATATATGTGCACCTTGATATCCAAAATTTACAACACTTCCTACTACTAAGATCTGCCCATATAATCTTTTATCGGGTAAATTAACTCTTCAAATCACGCCTACATTTTGGTCTTGGATTCTTTTCCATTGTCCCTTAAATTGACTAGGTATGTTTCATGGTTGGAATTTATTATGAATAGAGGAACCTAGTAAATCCAGAATACAAAATATAAACCTAATACTTTTTTTTCCCAAGAAATGATATAGTATATTACTATAATTCTTCTGATATTAAAAACGATTATTAGAACAGGAAAAAACAAATAAACTACACTTAAAGTGTTTAAAATTGATATAAGAGGTGGATAAAAGGTTGAACTTTAGAAACATATACATTGAAACTTTAATAATGCTGCAAAACATTAAATAAATATACGTTAGATTTGGGTTGAATCCATAACAATCTAAATAATTTTAAATAAACCATCACTATCCATTCATTATATCTTGAATCTTTCTGCATCGGTAGTCTAAAGAATCGGGTTATATATCCTAGAAAAACTGCACAGGTAAAATGGATTTCTTTATTTGAGGGATTCGCATTACGGTGTGCACATCCCTTGCTTGATTTTCCCATAAGAAAAAAAAAAAAAAAAAAAACACACACACTCACACAGTACACCCTTCTCCCAGCACAAAAGAATGACAACACAACCACGATTTCCTTAAATTTATATTATGTTTTGACTGAGGAATTAACGTGTTGAAGAACGCCAGAACAGAAACACCAAAAAAAAAAAAAAACCACCAATTTAAGTGGGAATAGGAACTGAGATGTCGTGTCGTGAATCACGGGGGAGCGAAAACCAAAATTTTTCCAATTAGAAAACACGAAAAGCAAAAAAAAAAAAAAAAAAAAAAAAAGAGAGAAGAGAGAGAGGGCGGGGGGCCCAAATGAAGTATTGGAAAAGAGCTGCCGGTGCTCTTAAAGATAAAAATAGCATATGGCAAGCCGGCCTTGCTCGTAAAAGCATCTACCGGAACCCCGATCTCGAAACGGCCATCATCAAGGCTACCAGCCATGATGAGACCCGGGTGGATTATAAGAACATGCAGCGGGTGTTTACCTGGGTGCAAACATCCCCTCGTTTCTTTAGGCCCCTGGTGTGGGCCCTCTCCGCTCGAATGGACAGGACCCGCTGCTGGGTGGTTGCCCTCAAAGGCCTCATGCTCATGCACGGCGTGTACTGTTGCAAAATCCCATCTATACAAAAGGTCGGGCGTTTGCCCTTCGATCTCTCCGACTTCCACGACACGCATTCGAAACCCGCCAAGACATGGGGCTACGATGCCTTCATTCGCGCGTATTTCACTTTCTTGGATCAGAAATCGTCGTTTATCAGCAACCACAACACCGTCGAGAAAGGCCGGAAGAAACTCCCGAAATCAAACGACGAAAGTAGGACAACAGGAGGAGAGCAGCCTCTGGCGGTCGACTTAGAAACGTTGCAGAAGTTACAATACTTGTTGGATTTGCTAATTCAAGTCAAGCCTCAAGACGAAGGTATGAGAATGGTTTTGATACTGGAGGCAATGGACTGCATCATCATCGAAATATCTGATGTTCACAACAAAATCTGTAAATATGTCGCCAGGGTTTCATCGAAGATTTACGAGGCCAACCGGTACGAGGCCACCTTGGCTCTCAAGCTTCTTCATCAAGCCAACAAACAAGCCGAAGAGTTGTCGGAGTTCATCGATTTCTGCATGTTCCTAGGAGTCCTCAATGCGTCCGAATGCCCTAAAGTCGTGCAGGTCCATGAGGATGAAATTCGAGATGCACAGAGAATTGTGGATGAACTTTGGGAACAGAAATCTCTAATAGACAAGAACAACGAGGAACATGATACTAGTAACTCCAACGTTTGCAATGAAAAAGCCATCGTTGGGAGACCAAGCTATGACCTCGTGGTTTCTCCATCATCGTCAACCCAGGAGAGTACCTTGACAACGGTTGTGACGGATAAATGGGAAATTTTTGAGGATGATTTGAGTATCAATGGAGGGATAGCCATGGATACAGCATCAGCATATCATGACAACGTAAGCAACGTATGTTACATGTCTTCTACAACATCAAATGCATTAGCAATTGTTCCACACGATTCATATCATCATGTACAGCCCCATAAACAAGAAATCCCAGATTTGATTAGCTTCTAATCCCCATGGAATTTTTTTGTCTTACACTTTCTCAATATATTGAATTAAAGTTCCGGGCAAAGCATTATCTCCAGACTAAGATTAATTGACTGTCCTGCTTAATTCCTGACAATTTTTAATTATCTGGTTCTGTCTAAAAATCATATTGTTAGATCATTTTAAAGAATTGTTTTCTGAGGAAGCAAGTTAATTATGATTTTTTTTTTCCACCAAACTCAATTGGTTATTATTATTATCGTTAACATTATCATTATTATTTCAAGTTAAATAGAAAATTTTCTTTTTAGAATTTTATTTGTTGTGAAACCTTATTTTAATACACACATTACCAATGTAGCAAATTTAAAAAAAAAAATGCCATCACCAATAAATTTAATCGATCGCATGATGTCTCAATCTGTTTATACGTTAAAATCACTTGAAACTAATCCGGACTATTAATAAAAATCGATAGTGCCCTCCTTTGAGAAAATTTTCAAAACATAAACATTTTGCATGATCTAAATATTGCTCTTGAATTAATTTTCATTTTCATTTTTTTGCTTTGAAAACATAAGAACCAACTCTTTCTAAAATTATTCTTTTTTCTTGAACTCTAGAGAAGTTCCATCATGTGGAAATTATTTAATCTACATTATCAAGTTAAAACCAACCATTGGACTTCACACAACACATAATATTATGTACTTTACTTTACCAAAAACAAAAATAGAGGGAATAAGGGTGGATAAGAGGGGGTAAATAATAATTTTCTTTTAATCAATATTTGTCCAAAGAAACGAATGTACAAAAACATCTTGTACATGTTATTTGCACAAAGTTAAAATACATTTCCTTAGAAATGTTATTATTATGTAGAGATCTTGTCTTAAATAAGAGAACATACATTGTTGTTATAAGGCCATCCCTAAAGATTTAATAATTTTAACATGTCATGTGAATCGATAAATCATATGTAAGGACTGATAATCATTTAATTAAACTGAGGTTTTGGCAAAATGCTATGATCCTGCATCTGTGATCCTACATAGAAAATCTTGAAAAGTTTATTTAGCTATTTTTGTTTAATGTAAGAAAAGTAGTTTTGGAATTTTAAAAAAAATACAATATTAGAACCCATAAAATTTTTTTGAAAATTGTTTATAAACTTATATAAAAGATTATGGATAAAGTAAGGAGGTCCTTCACAAAGAGAATTCCTTAAAGGGATGCCAAATCACTAGGGTCCTTAGCATTTGGAGACGGTTTAATGATCATCATCATCATCGTGTCTATTGTGTGATGAATAAGAAAATGTTTGTTTTCAGATTTTTACTCTGGAAATTTATTGGGCAATCTTAATCTCATAAACAACCTTACAAATATAGTGAATAAATAAACATGTAATTCGCAATACTATTTTAATCAATTACCAATACGGTATTTTAATCAGTTGCAATAAGTAGCGATCCTCTCCTATGTTGATTAAATTGACCTAAATCTAAATGTGCATCTTCAAAGTGCTTTGGAAACAAAATTAGCATTGATATCCAAAATTTATACCACATCAAACTAACAAGGTTTGCTGTCTAACCTTCTATCAAGTAATCTCTCCAAATCATGTCTATGTTGGCATTTCGGATCCTCTTCAGCTGTCGCTCAAATTTACGACGTCTATTCGATGATTGGAATTCATCAAGAACAAATTAATTATCTGAATTATGACATACATGAATACAATATTTATCACCATTATGAAAAGTGAATTATAAAACGAACTCATCGTCCAATATTAAACACAATGATTAGACCATAAAAAAAAATAATAATAAAACACCACACTTAATTTGAAGATAGATAAAAGGTAGAGAGAAGGTTAAACTTTACAAACATATACATATAGAGGCACGTATATATATTGAAATTAAATGGTCATATTGTTACAAAATATGTGCATAGGCAAATGGTATAGAATAAGGAGATTTTAGTTAAATACATAACAACCTAAATGGCCTCCAAATAATGCAACACTAATTACATCATGAAACTCATACTCACTCCACATCGGCCATTTTAAGAATTAGATATCAAGTTGACATAAGCTGGACAATGTAGAATTTACATAATTTACAGCAAAAGATAACAATATAAAAAAAAAAAAAAAACAAATGAGGTTACTGTCATGACCATAAGTGGGTTTAACAGTGGCATCTCTAAAAGTTGCCGTTCAATGTAGTACACTACCTGACGACCATCTTGTGGATGCAATAGTATTAATACGTTACCTAAATTATTGAGTAATATACAAATATTGATAAAATTTGGATATAATTAGTAGTTTTTTCAGAAGGTTCGTTTCTTAATTTTTAAGTGTTTAAATATTATTAATATTTATATGATATCAATCGATCTATGTAACGTGTTAATATTATTGGATCTTTTTTTAGTTATGACATCGAAAACTTTATTGGGATTTAAACATGTAAAAGGTGTATGTAAATGTATGTGACACCTATATATATGACCAATTAATGTGTTTATTGTTGAGTGTAGTACTTAGAATCTATATGGCCTTAGTTATAAAATCTGTAGATAGTGGCACCGAGGACTATAGAGAGTCAATATTCCTCACCAAATAATGAGACCGGGAAATCTTTCAATATATAAAAGTATATAATAAACTCAATGGATCAAGATTCAAAACTAAGCACTTGCAACTATCTCAATTTGTACTTAAAACTTTATGACTATCAATTACTATTACATCCCGTTACAACAGCCACGCTTTTCCTAGCTAAGAGATACCTCGAAAGAAGAAAATATAGGAATCCATTCTCCAGTTTATTCGAACATGTAAACGTCGATTTATCAAAGCTTAGATCTTGGAGATTGGAGTCAATCTTTTCACGAAAACCCATTAAGACGCTTGTTTTAGCTTTATTTCCACCTTCCTTTTCATGTTATGTATTAATGTATCGAAGTCTCCAGTACAAAGGCATGGGCCTTGTATTTCCATTGTTGTAAGCCTGAGTTAGTTCCACACTAGCTTTTTGGGGTAAAAATAAGTTGAAAAGTGAACCATCATACACAAAAAAGGATTTAATAAGTAATACGCATTACATTATATTTATATGGTATGTAAATAAGATATTAATAATATGCCGTATACAAATCAAGTGTGGTAATTAATTTGGAATCTATTCCTTTAATTAATAACCGCATTTATATTTTATTGGTATTTATATGCTATATGTATATAATAGATGACGTGCGATATATATTAAATCTTTTTTATCAAACATAACTCATATCGATTCCATTTGACCATGACAGCATAGTATCAATAATATGGTCATTAGCTCTCAACATTAATTCTATATGAACCGATTTTTGTGACATAGGAAATACACAAGTAATTCACATCAACATTATAAGCAAAATCATTGCCCAAAAAGGAAGAAGAGATAGTAAATATAAAGTGCAGTTAAGTAGTTTATTCAAAAATTTACTATAATATTCAATAGAGTTATTTTTATTATATCAAATAATATGAATTTTTTAGGGCCTGTAAAGAAATTTTATGAAGAAAAAAGAGAGACACCAAAAGGTAGTTATTTAAGCATGTTAAGGTTTAAATAATATAAATATTAAAGTTATATGGAAATGTGGAGTCAAATACTTTGTATTCTTTTAATACAATATATAGATTGCCTAGAACAAAGCAAACGTTAAATTATAACTTATCACTCTTTTGCATCATTAAATTCATCTAATTTTTTAAGCAATATTTCTTTTTACATAAATTAAAAGACAATCGATGATAATACAATACACAACACATGTTATAAACAACAAATATTATCAATTATGCTGTTTAGTTTTCATATATTTCAAATTACATATGCAATATACACGTAGGACCTTATTTATAATTTATGATATGATTTATATAGATTAAATCACATATAATAGAATTGATATCAATTTGGTGTTCTATATGAGTTAGAAGGGATTTGTTTGTATACATTATAAATTTATCATTTTGTGTTTCTAATAATTAGTATATATTTATGTGAAATAATACATGAATATAATCACAAAAAGCTATATTACGAAAATCTTTAATAAAGAAAATAAGATAAAGAAAAGAAAAAAGAAAAATACAACATAGTATAATAATATTTATTTCAATAATAAAAAAAATATAATTATACAATGATAATAAAAGTCATGAGCCAAATAGAGAGATAAATATGCTATGTATAGGTTAAAGATTTCAAAACCTATTGTAGATGAGAGTAATGATGTCAATGTTTGTGTTCATGCAATAATGATGGTAAAATATGATATTGCAATGTGGAAAAACTTATAGTATTTGGTGACTCTTGCTGTTAAAGAGGATGTTTTTGCAATTCAATATCTTAATTTATAAACGTGATATAGTATTTATAAGAGAGAGAGAGAGAGTTAAACAAAAAGTTATAGACATATTAAGAGATATTATTTGAAGATTTGAATAAATTCAAATATAAAAGAATTAATTATTTTTAATGATAAATTTTAAATTACATACTAAAATCTAAAATCATTTATGTTTTCAAATCTTAACAAAAGATTTGTTTTCTTAAATATTGTTCAGATGGATAATAAGAGAAAGACATCATAGTATCATAAATTTCAAATTGAAAAAAAGAAAAGAAAAAGGTTTGGTTAGTAACTAGCAAACTAATACCAACCAATATTAAAGTATCACAATTTGAATTTGAATGCAATTTAAGTTCCACGTTGACATTGTAATGAATGATGAGAGACTTCAATGCAACTAACTTAAAGTGTGTAATGGGGGAAAATTTGAACTCGTTGGTGGGCTGTGGGCTACTTCTTAAAATTTTGTTGCGGTTCAACATAAATTCTCAAGGGAATTATCCGGGGGGTGGTGCGGGCCGGGCCCCTATGGGCCCCCCTCTGGGCTTGTTACTGACTAAGTCGACGACTTGGCATAAATTGGGGTAAGCTGATAATCCAAAATGACATAGGTTCGAGCAAAATAGGTCTAAAGCGGGTCCAATCCAAGTTTAATTTTTGAATTTATATGTAATTAACAAAGTGTTTTAAATTGTTTGAATAGAAAAAAAATATATTATCTGTGCTTCATGTTCTTTTATCAATAGAGTTCTTCGATATATAACATAAGATTTTTGCATGGCAACAACTTGTATAATAGACAAAGTGGATCTCCTTGCATGTTTTTCATATTACATAATATGAGGCTATGCTCAAACGAGAAGTCAAAATGAAGAGAGTAAGTTTAATTCAGTATCCAAAAGAAGGGGGAAAAAAGAATGCATTAAATATAATTACATTCTCTGTGTACAATTTCCATAACTTTACTAGAAATAAGGACACTAAAACAATTTCCCAATGCTATATCCAATTGCGGCGACACTGAAGGTGGAAATCACAACCCCCATGGTGGCCAAGGTGACGATTCTCAGAAGTTGCGGGTTGACGCCATCAAACGTGCAGAGGCTGGCCAGAAGTATTAACATGGTGAAAGAAAAGATGATTAATTGGATTAATATTACAAAAATATCGTATTTTCCTTCTCTGGGTGGGGGTCGGGCTCGTGCTAGGGCTTTCCTTAATAATAAGTGCAGAAGATTGGCTGCTAGTAGAGCCGCTAACGATATTTTCAGTTTGATTCTGTCAAAATTATTGACATGATTTGGCATCGTGTTTTGAAATTTACAACACGAAGAGAAAGTGAGGTGGGAAAAGAAAATGTGTAGTAAAAATAACTTATTGTGGGTGAGATATATATGATGAAGCTCTATCATATACTTATAGTAAAATTTTTTTAAGGGGCACTTGCATTTTTAGGTGAATTGTTACATATTGCCAAATCATGTTGTTAGGATTCCAAACTTCCTCACCAATGATTGAAATCAACTTGTTAATATGTTGCAAACTGATTCCTGCTATTAAGCTTACCCAGAAAAAAATTTAGCTTATTACCCAAAAAAGTTCCTTCTATTAATGGAAATAAATCTTGACCCTTGATGAAAACCGTAAACATAAAATCTAGGTATGTGGTAATGGATTCTAGAAAGGTCAAGCAAATTAACGAAGCAAGCGGACTTATTGGATCGAGTATTAATTGCATCCAGAAACATTATTATAATATTACGACTATGGTTATTGTTATTATCCATACACATCTATGTATATTTATGTATATTTTATTAAAGTGGACAAACACATTTTTAATGAGATTATATATATATTTTTTCTCTTTTGATTTTCTTAAATTCACCTTATAAATAAACATATTTACTTCATTCATTTATGAATGTGCATATTTACAAATTTACTTCATTCCTTTATATTATTACTTTATAAATGTACCTGCATAGCAACTACAAATAACAAGCAAACGGGTCTTGTCTTCTCCGACTTGATCAATCTTTGTTGAGATAGAGCGAGTGAGAGAGAGAAACACTTTCACTTCTTCCATGATGTTTTTGTCACGTTTCAAAGGATGTCCTATTCGTAGCAGGTTACATTGTACTATATAAAAACTAAGAATCAGCTCCCTTATTGTTTTGAAGTCTTTATACGATAAATTAGACTTCCTCATTTCTAGGTCATTCTCGCAGTTATATTAAGTTAATTAGAATCATACATACGATTAAAAGTAGAAGTTTTCATTACTATAACAAAAGAAAACTTTATACAATTCAAGCTCTATATTATCAAAGGACTCCGATCTCCTAGTGCTCAAAATCTTTTGTAACATGGGCTATCAAAAGATAGAAACCAAAAATAAATATAGTTAATCAAATGTGAGAGTCCTAAAAAAAAAGTCCTATCTATAGTGGCTCTCTCAACTTACTAACAAAAGAAAAAAACCCTCTCAAGGATCTCTAAAAGCCTAGCAATCCCCATCTCAAGCATACCTTTCCTTAGAATGGCAAAAATATCTTTTATCTATAACAAAAATCTATAAGCGAGTAAGCTAACTGTTTAGTGAAAAACCTCTGCTATATTAGTAAATAAGTTATCAATCAATTTAAACAAGCATATAAATGCATGGGAAATCAGCATGCTAAGTAAATTTATATAGATGCTTAGGTATTGAATGCAACTTAGATTTTTATTCTCTAAAGTTAGGGTTGGAGAATTTTGGTCCAATAAATCTGAGTACTATATTTGAACTTATCATAAGTGAAGATTCTACGATCTCACAAGATACGAAAATGATTATTTTTATAAAAATAATTAAGTTCAAGTGTAATGTGTAAATGAGGCCTAACAGTTCTTGCTTACTCCTAAACGGAGGTCTTTAGACAATAATCCTTAGCACATAGGTGGTGTCTTTAGGACTTAGTAAGCCTGTGGATAGGATAAGGCTATGTAGTATGAGTATACCATACAAATAATCTCATATTTATAATAATGACAACCCGCACAAAACCTTTTCATTATCTCCGTGTGATGTGTTGGTCCGATTTATCATATGCACATGTCATGATAATGCGTATTTCAATTAATGTTATTATTAGCTCAAATATAATTAGATTCATTTCAAGGGTAATTAATCAATGCACACAATACGGGTGATGAAATATATAATTAATCATTTTCACTTCACACAATATGATACGATAACATACACGAGCATCTTCCCAATTTTCTCCCATGTATCAATTATTTAATTTAATAATTTAGTGTCACTAAGTTACAAGCATACACAAAACATGGGATCTTAGGAAACTTAGTCAACCATAGCAAATCACAGATCGTAACAATTCGTAGGTAGATCGTAATCTTGATCAAAATCACCTAATAGAAAGATAGAGTTTAAATTGTGATTAAATAACAAAATATAAGTGAGAGAAGAAGTTGTTTACTTATAATTAATAACTAAGCATCTAAACTTTGTTATATTTTAAATTAGACCTTTACTTGTGTTTATACACATTTCGTCATAATTCTTAACTTTATGAGGAATATTAAGTTTCATTATGCTATGTCTTACTTGGTTATTAGTTTGAGTTCTACAGGTTCCTAATTTAGAAAGTGATAACTAAGGTTGGTGTAACTCGGAGAGGGTAATGACCATGTCCAACTAGATAATGTTCACAAGGACCCTAAAGGAAGGTAAGGGAGACATGGTTGGTCGTGACAAGGAAGGATCAAGGGGCTAGCGGGTTGGATTTGTACGAAACACGTTAGGGAAAAGGGATTTCGTGGCACAAACATAAAGAGAGGAGAGGGGGACAGCTGCCACTCGGGTGCTAAACTGTATCGCTCGTGTGTGACTTGGCCTAAACTAGAATAGCACAACATATTGCATCTGCATGTGAGAGCTACTTATGCAGTAGCAATTCGCAAGGCTGTGACAAGATCAGCATAGTAACATGAAGTTTTAGGGTACAATCACACTCGACACGGACTAGGCTAGATCAACACTATGACACTTGTTTAATCCAAAGCAGCAGCAGCAACATGACACAAGCAATCACGGCTCGCTCAGTAGTTGCTCCATCGACACTAACATAGACACGGACTAAATTGGCAGCAACAAACAACCTCTCAACACGTCTAGCTTTATACACGTGACAACCCCTCTAAAGCCACAACATAACTCAAGAACAGGACAGAGACATCCCATTTTAATAGTAGCTTAATACCAAACGTTTGCGACTAGGTTGTTACACCACGGCACATACTAGTAGCAGGACCAAAATTATAACTAGCATTTACGGTTCAAAGGAAGAGAAAGGATTTTACAACAGCAACACGTCAGTAAGACAGTCACCTAGCAGCTGCATCACCGACGACAAGGCACACACACGACTCCCACACGCATACACTGATAGGTGATTAGACAAATCAATATACGAAGGAAATTACTGCATCACCCTACCGCTTCCAACTCAAAAATTCAAACACCACTTCCGTAACTATAATAAACAGCGTTCACCTGATTTACACACTACCGTACTCACTCAAAACATAAAGAAACAGGACAACCACACACGCACTTTTAAGTGCAAAGAGGACACTACACACTTAACACCACAACTTATACCCTCTCACGTGCTGCTAAAACGCGACCTAAAGGCTACTCTTGTGATAGGACATACACACATTAAGTTAAAAAAAATAGAAGTTCACTCAACGCACGAAGGACAAAGATGATACAACAGCTACGGCTGTTAGCACTCAATTTGACGCTCCAAGGACAGCAACAATGCAGTTCAGGGCTTCAAAATAGAGAACTCAACACACGACAAGGCCATGCCCTATTACTCAAAGTTAGGATTTGGGTTTTCTTAGATTTCAAATTTTATTGATATTGTGTTTGCAACTTAGGAAGTGAAGTGAGTGCTAGTGTCACGGGCGGATTCCGTCGCTCGATCCCGTGCGGCACTTAGCGTTCCTGACCTCACTAAGGAAGGTTAAGTCAGCCTGTAACACACTCACAATGTTAGAGAGAGAAAGTAGAGAGAGAAACTCTGATAGTATACTGTATTCACTCAAATAATTTGTGTGTTACATCTGAGGGGAATACCCCTATATATACAGAAAGCCTTTACAATCTAATGGTCAATATCAATTCGATCTAATAGTTATAATTGATTCCCAACTATTACATTTACCTACCTTCACCAACTACTATACAATATTCTGGTCTTCTCTAGAACCTTTTAAAACATTTCATCATCTAGAAGCTTTTAGTGGGCTTGGGCTTTCGTCTTTGGGTCTTAGGAACCTCCTAAGAATGGCCCACTTCGAGAGGTCTGTAACATTCTCCCCCGCTCAATCCAACGACGCCCTCGTCGCTCCTTCATCGTGGAACTGTCGAATCTTGTTTTTAAATTGTCACAGTGCTTTGGCTGGTTCCCAACTGGCCTCACTTTTTGGTCTTCCCTTCCACATTACCATATATTCATGTCTGGGAGTTTGTCCACGTCTCTTTACATGTCTATCAGCTATGATCCCTTCCACTTCCTTATCAAATGAATCCCGTACTCCTATTGGGGCCCTTTGTGATATAGCTCTTATAGGGTCTTCTTCATCTTTGTGGAATGGTTTTAGCATGCTCACGTGGAAAACCGGGTGGAATTTCAGTTTAGGTGGAAGTTCCAATTTGTAAGATGCTTGCCCCACTCGTTTCACAATTGGGAATGGACCCTCGTATCGCCTCATTAGACCTTTATGTAGTTGTCCCTTCGTACGTTGTATCAAATGTAACTTAACAAGCACTTGGTTACCTACCTGATATTCCATCAGCCTCCGCTTCTTGTCTGCAATCTTCTTCATTCTCATGATAGCTCGGTTTAAGTATGTCCGGGCTAAATCATGATTTTCCTGCCATTCCCTTGCAAATTTATATGCGGGAGGGCTGGACCCCGTATATCCTATTGCCACTGTATGAGGAGTTAAGGGTTGCCTTCCCAGGACAATCTCGAAATGACTCTGTCCGTGGACTCATTCTTCTGTAGGTTAAACGAAAACTGTGCCACATCTAACAACTTGGTCCAATTATGTTGGTTAGCCCCTACAAAATGCCTAAAGTATAATTCCACTAAGGCATTCATTCGCTCCGTCTGACCATTCGTTTGGGGATGCAAACTAGTTGAAAAGTTCAACTCAGATCCCAGAAGTTTGAACAGCTCTATCCAAAATCTCCCTGTAAATCGCCCATCTCGATCACTCACAATGTTTCTGAGCATGCCCTAATACTTTACTATATGTTTCAAGAACAACCGAGCAGCTTCATCCATTGGGCACTCCTTTGTTGCTGGGACAAAAGTCGTGTATTTTGAGAACCTGTCTACCACAACCATAATTGTACCATACCCTTTCGATCGGGGTAAGCTTACAATGAAGTCCATGGAAACACTTTCCTATGGCTGTTCAGGAATGGGAAGATGCTCTAGTAGTCCCGGAGTTGCCTTGTGTTCAACTTTGTCTTGTTGGCACACGAGACAAGTTCGGACATAGCTTTCAATATCTTCCCTCATGTGTGGCCAAAAATACTTTTCTTCCACTAATGCTTGGGTACGGTGCATTCCTGGATGACCTGCCCATTTGGAATCATGACACTCCTTAAGTATCTCCCTTCTCAGATTCAAGGAATGGGGCACATAAATTCGTTGTCCCTTTGTATATATTAGTCTATTCTCTTGCCAAAATCTCCTTGTCTTCCCTTCTTGACATTGAATCCATAGAGCTTTAGCTTGCTTATCACTCTCCATCCCCTCTTGGATTCTATCAATGAGGTTGCTTTCAGGTTTGCTGATGGTTGCCAACTCAACCCTTCGGTTCAAAGTATCCGCCACAACATTAGTCTTACCTGACTTATGTTCAAGGTCGAAATCAAATTCTGCCAGAAAAACCTGCCATCGGGCTTGCTTGGGCGAGAGCTTCTTTTGAGTATGAAAATAGCTAGTGGCCATATTGTCAGTCTTGACCACAAACTTCTTCCCTAATAAGTAGTGCCTCCATACCCGAAGACAGTGTACTATCGCCGTCATCTCCTTTTCATGCACTGGATATCGCTTCTCTGTGTCGTTCAACTTTCGGCTCTCAAATGCTACGGGGTGTCCTTCCTGCATTAAAACCCCTCCAATAGCAAAATCACTAGCATCAGTACATACCTCAAAGGGTTTGCTAAAGTTTGGAAGGAGAAGGACCGGCTCCTTCGTGATTGCCATTTTCAAGGTCTCGAGTGCCCGTTGTCTCTCTGTGCTCCAAACCCAAGGGGTATCCTTTTTTAGTAAGTCCGTCAATGGGCTCGCTATCTTCGAATAGCCCTTAATGAATCTTCTATAGTAATTTACTAAGTCAAGGAAGGATCTCAGCTCAGTAGGCTTGGTGGGTTCCTTCCAATCCCAGATGGCCCACACCTTTCCTTCGTCCATTCTAATCTTTCCTCTCCCCACTATGTGACCAAGGAATGTCACCTCTTCTTGTGCAAAGGCACATTTCTCTATTTTCACATACAGATCATTCCTCCTCAAAGCTAAGAATACTGAGCGAAGGTGCTCTATATGTTCCTCCAACGTCTTGCTATAAATCATAATGTCATCTAAGTGCACTACTACAAATTGATCAAGAAAGGGCGCTAAAACACGATTCATAAGTGTGCAGAAAGTAACTGGGGTATTAGTAAGGCCAAACGGCATGATTAGGAATTCAAAAGCACCGTACCTTGTAACACAAGTGGTCTTGGGTTCATCTCCTTCTGCAATTCTCACTTGGTGATATCCCGAGCGTAAATCCAATTTGGAGAAGTATCTAGCTTCTCCTAACCAGTCGAATAGATCTGATACCAATGGAATGGGATACTTATTCTTTATCTTGACCTTATTTAAGGCTCGATAATCAATACACATTCGGAGTGATCCATCTTGTTTCTTCTGAAAAAGTACGGGAGCTCTAAAAGGTGCCTTTGAAGGCCTAATGAAACCTGCTTCAAGTAATTCCTTCAATTGTCGCCTCAATTCTTCTAATTCTGGAGGTAACATCCTATATGGGACGGCGGCGGGCGGCCTGGCTCTGGGTTCCAATTCTATCACATGGTCTACCTCCCTTCTTGGTGGTAACTTCTTAAGTAACATTGGTGGCATTATATCTTTAAATTCTCCCAATATTTCCCCCACTTGAGGTGGAACACTTCCTTGACCACTAGTTTCTTCCCTAACTTTTAAGGCAGCCAAGTAAGTGACTTCATTCTTCTTGAGTCTCTTTTCCAATTGCATAGCCGATAGGAATTTGGTGGCTTGGCCTACCTTTCTTACTACAGGCACTATGCATTGCGAGTTGTGATCAAGTACACAAATGCAGTTAGCTCGTGGTACGATAAGTGCATCAATGCGATCTAAGAAATCCACCCCGATCACAAACTCAAAATCATCCATTGGCACTACTTCAACTGTCTCCTTTCCCTGCCAACCCCCAATACAGAGCTCTATCCCCCTGGCTACTCCAATAGTGGGAACTTCTTTTGAGTTAATTGTTTTGAGCCATGTTTTGGTCTCCTCCACTTTTAGCCCCAACTCCTTTGCTGCCATATCAGAAATAAAGAGATGAGATGCTCCTGTATCTACAAGGGCATTAAGTTTCTTACTTGCTACTGATACTTCGGTATACATCAATCCTTTTCTTTCATTAACTTGAGACTTCATAGCACTGAGTAGACGAACTGACCCTAACTGGGCCTCATCCCCATCATCTGAGCTTTCACCTGCTACTAATGCCGCCAATCTCTCTTTCTTTGGACACTCCCTGGCATAATGGGGTCCATTACAGAAATAACATTTCAATTCACAGGGTTTCCATCTTTCCCCATCTCTCCCTTCACGAGTTCTTCCTCGATTGTTATCTTTTTCTTCGGCTTTGGTTTTTCCTTTGGAAGAACTCCCACTCTTCTCCCTTTCAACTCCCCCTTTCCATCTTCCCCCTGTGGTCTTAGGATCAGTCTTTCGAAATTCCATTAAGCCTTCAGCAACTGCTATAGCCTTGGAAATGTCTTCCACTCCCCTTCGCTCCAGCTCTAATTTAGCCCAGGGCTTTAAGCCATCCATAAACATCACCAAAGCATCTTCTTGGTTGAGGTCTGGGATCTCCAACATCAATTCTGAAAATTCCTTTACATATTGCTTTATGTCACCCTTATGGGTTAGGTGACGCAATTTCACCTTTACTTCCTTAGCAGCATTTTGGGGGGAGAATTGACCCTTCAACTCTTGTACAAAGCTATCCCAGGTGTTGATATCAGCAGCCCTCCTGCGCCACCATACCATGGCTGAGTCTTTCAGATACATGGCAGCAGTACGTACCTTTCCAGCATCATCTAAGATTCCCACAGCATTGAAGTATTGTTCCACTCCCCATAAGAAGTTATTTACTTCTCGAGCAGACCGCATCCTGCTAAAGTGCTCTGGTTTTGGAATATCAACCCTATGGCCAGTCTGGAGGGTCATTCCATTTGCAACAGCGATTCGGCAAGTTGCCAATTGCGTCTTGAGATCTTTAATCTCTTGACGCATGGTCACTACCACTGCATCAATCTTAACTTCATAGGCTTCTTCCTTAGTTTCTAAGGCCGTAACTCGAGCTTGGAGAGCATCACCCTTCTCTTCAATAACATTTCCATGCTGCCTAAGCTCTTCTACAGCCTGATTCAGTGCTCCCTGCAATTCTCCTCGGAGTTCTTCCTCCATTTCCTCAAGACTACCTTGAGACTCATCAAATTGTTCCTTGGCCTTAGCAATGCTCAACTCTGCCTTATCCATCCTACTAAGGAGAGAGTTCAGTAAGTCCCGAGACCTAGCCCTTTGCCTGGTAACACGGCGATCATCATGGTTAGCCAACTCATCGACCATTGAAGCGTTGTTGTCTCCTCCAGATGACATCTTCTCCACAAGCAATTCCTTTTTCAAGCTTTGATACCACTTGTTACGGGCGGATTCCGTCGCTCGACCCCGTGCGGCACTTAGCGTTCCTGACCTCACTAAGGAAGGCTAAATCAGCCTGTAACACACTCACAATGTTAGAGAGAGAAAGTAGAGAGAGAAACTCTGATAGTATACTGTATTCACTCAAATAACTTGTGTGTTACATCTGAGGGGAATACCCCTATATATATAGAAAGTCTTTACAATCTAATGGTCAAGATCAATTTGATCTAATGGTTACAATTGATTCCCAACTACTACATTCACCTACCTTCACCAACTACTATATAATATTCTGGTCTTCTCTAGAACCTTCTAGAACATTTCATCATCTAGAAGCTTTTAGTGGGCTTGGGCTTTCGTCTTTGGGCCTTAGGAACCTCCTAAGAATGGCCCACTTCGAGAGGTCCGTAACACTAGCATGAAAGAGTGGCTTACTCACGACGAAGGTCAGACGGCATGTTTGAAAACCTCCAAGGAAGTAGCAAACTCCTAGCTGATCCTCTTAGCTGAGACAATCACGCATATCTATTGTAAATGGTCTATTACCAACTAAAATGGATGGATGACAAGGTTTCCTAAAAGCACTAGGAAGAAAATGTTTGGCCATAAGCGGAAAGGAAGAGATTCTATAGGACACAACCTACATGCTAAGTCTTTTGTCCAAGAATAACACAATTACATCTACAATCTACACAAGTTAAAATATTTACGTGTCAAGTGTTTTAAATATTTTGGAGTGTAATATTTTTATCATGCCTAAATTTATACATATATTTTTAAAGATAACTTGTAAATTGAATTAATTTATTGATCCGAGAAATTTTGATGATAATAAGGCATTTAATCTAATCCTAACCTTTTAAAAATTTATAGGGCTTACAGTTTCATCTCGACATCGTAAATCGAGCACAAATGATAGTGCTTCTTTTACTTGTTTATATATATGTGGACATATATGTACTAACAGGGGCATATATAAACACATAAATCCATAGATATATTTGATAAATATATAATGTTACCCTTCAAATTCATAATGAGCTTGGATAGCACTGAAAGGTTCTGTAAAGTTGCAAAATATAAGGAAAATAGGCTAAGGAGATGCTAGGACTGTCCAATCTATCCATTTGGATACCTAAATTAGTAAGAAGGAAAGGTATCGAGTGTTTGGAAATATAAGTAAAAGTAATAAAGAGCCAAAGAGAGCTTCACGTAAGGCTAGCCAAGCTATTTATAAGTGGGGCTTTCCAACTGTTTGGACATAGCGGTTGAATTGCTTTCAACTACTACCATGTACATCCTTAACCGCTTAGACAGTTCCCTGATAACCATCTGCGTCAATTATCGTAGTTTCAATATTCAAATATGCAGGATGGATTAACTAGCAAAACTTAAGCTCCTATAACCTCGACTCTAAACTGTTCCAAGCTCTTCCCTGGCAATCTAGGAGTTCTTTTGCACAATTTGTATGTTTAGAAGCTATAAATGTTGGAATGGGCCGGAACAACGTAGCGCATGCCTTTGTTTGGGCTTATCGAGCCTTAGGTGAAAATCTCCAATCAACATATTAATAGACGTCCGTGTGCTCAAGAGTAAACAGAGAATTCCTATAGTAAATGATATTTCCATCCATCTCTCCTCTCCTTGAATTATATTCAGTTATGTATGAATAGAAGAAGTAAAAAGTATAAGATCCATTATTAAAGATTTTTCATTTGTGACAACATATGATTAAAAGACATTTGAAATGATTAACGATTATTATGAACACACCGTGGATGTGTCTAAAAACTCCTTTAATTATATTATAGTCCAAATTAATTGTAAAGCTATACATTTATTTACTATTAATTATGAGTCACCAATAAAAATTAATTTATCAAGTATATATCTCCTTAAAATTTGTATTATTCACTCTATGCTATGCAAATGAATAACTATGTAAAAATAAAAGAGAAGATTAGTGTCAATGAAATCCTTTTTCTTTTTCAAAGCTTATAAATTGAGATATTCAATAAAATGTACAAAGAGGAAGGGGGAAAAAAAACTAAGGGGAAAATGCATGGTTATAGGAAGTGAAAATACCTAAGAGGAAGGAAAGTGCTTTTTAATTTCTTCAAGCTTTTTAGATTTTATTTTTAATTTTAGAAATAAAGTCCAAAATATACCGCTGTTATTAAAAAGAGTTTTACAAAGAATGGGAATGGGTAGAAATAGGTGAAGAAAAAGAGAAAAATTGAAACTATCTATGCTACCCTGCTTTTGTTTAGATTAGGAAATGGAATGAATATTTCATTTTCATTATGTTTGAAAAGGAAATATAAAGAAAATGAAAAGAAATAAAATATATGTTAGATTGAAATAAATAGCTCTTATTTCATCTTTCTAATTTTGCTTTTGTGGGTATTTTTATATTTCTTACTCAATTTTTTTTAAATTAAAGAGAAATTAATAGGGTTTAAAAATAGACATATTCCTATTTAGTATTCTCCATTTTATCAATTTCTATTGACTTTGAATATGCAAACAAAACATGATTTTTTTTAAAGAAAAATAAGCAGTGTAACTTTTGTTAGTAATATAAAAGTTTTGATCATTGGAGTTAAAAGGTTCTATCAAAGAAATAAAAAAGGAAATATCAATTCCAAAAAGCCAAAAAAGGAAGCAATTCTTTTCAAAATTATAGAGAATTAGTATTTCCTATCAAATAATAAGATCGGATAGTAAGATTCTAAAATTTTATACAACATACCAAAATTATAACATCTAGGTAATAGAATAGTCATTACATTTAAGGTTCTAAGTTCATTATATACTCCACCTTCTAATTCTATCTTTTTAATGCCTATTTCAACCCTTGCACTCTAGGCTTGACTCTTATCCTTATCCTAGCTTAGAGGTCATGTCATGACCCTAAGGGGAGTTTAGTAGGATTGTCTAAAATTTTCATATTATATGTGTACTCATGATTTAAAAATCGCTTTGCAAGTCAGAAATTGCAAAACTCTAAACAATTAATCACTAAAGTTTCAATTTTTAATTTAATTAACTTACTATAGCATATATATAACTATGGATATTTGATAAGTCACAGTTCATCAAAATCGCAGAAAATCGGTATCCTCTACCAAACGATAAGATTAGGTAGTAAAATTCTAAAACTTAAACTTACGAAAGTTATAACATATAATTCAAACAAAATATATGGTCTGTCATTAGATTCTAACTTCTAACCACCTCGACGCTGGTACTCAACACTCGGCTCTTAGCCCATTCCCGATTATCTAGCAATTTGCAAGAGAAAACTATTGGGGAGTAAACTTGTCACGACCCTTAAGGGGCCCTAGTAGGATTACCTAAAATTTTCATATCATGTGTGCACCCATGAACAAGCAGTATGCCAAATAGTATATATGCAGTTGATCGGTGCTGCATACAACATCGGATTTAACGCTTTCCGAAATAAGGGTTGGAGATACATTGGCACCAATCATAACCTGGCTCTAGCATCTAGGTTTTTAACCTTATATAATTATATATATAAAAATTCTCTGTTTCACAAAACAGGTTTCTATTTCTAACAGTCAATAATATATAAATATTTAGGTTTAGTGGTGAAGTAGCCCCCGCAATCCATACTTACACTCTACAGTGGTAGTTTATAGATGTGACCTCCAGCCACTCACGGTTAGTGTCTCTAGCGCCAATAGAACCCGCGAGCCAAGGGTAGGGTCATGTTGTATTAATGCTTCTGCATTGTACTGATCAAATCATGTGGGAATCCATCCCTCTAAGGCCCTTCATTACCAACCGTGTGAGGTGACGGTCGGAACATTATATGTAATGTTCGTACTCTATGTATAATCCGTTTAATTTTAGTTGCGTTGAATATGATTAAATCAATTTATGAGGTGGTCAAACATTATCAACAGATCATTCAAATTATGCAACAATCAATTATATGACCAAATCTTCAACTATTACATTTAACAGTATTTTGCACAGTAATCAATCAATATCGGTTACATTTATAACCCGAACCCCCATGCATCAAGTTATTAATATTTAATTCATATGCACTAACTACAAGTACAAAATAAGTATAGAGTCATCGGAAGTATTCACTTGGTCATAAATGATGTTAGGAATTGTAATAGTCCAAAGGTAAGTCGGTCTCGATTTCAGGATCACCTAACATTAAGGGAATATGAAAAGTAGTAAGTTTGAGAATTAAATAACTAAACTAGCATGCTAAATCGTACTGTTTACTTAAATCAGTTATTGATTTACGTGAAATCATCGATTCGAGCTTTTTATCGAATCGTGTATAACTTTTTTGTTTTAGTTCGAATTGTTATGAATTTGTAGCCCATTTTGATCGTTTTCCAGCTTATTTTCTCGTAGTGAGGTCCGTTTTGGACATTGTGACTCGCAGTTTGAACTATAATATAAAAATATCACAAAATTTATTATTTCAATTTAAAAAATTATAAAATATTAATTTTATCTTTTTCTTAATATATTTATGATTTAATAATTATTTAAATCATATAATTGATAATTTTATTATTTTAAGCATATTTTACCTTATTTATTTATTTTTCCTATTATTGAGATTTTAAACTTATTATAATAATAATAATTATTATTATTACTATTATTTTTATTATTTATTATTTTCTTATTATTCATTTGTATTTTACAATATACATATATATATGTACTTATACTATATTTGATTAATTTTATAATTTACTTTAATTAGT
>JAMXBB010000004.1:117541307-117575818 GCA_024138015.1 Lumnitzera littorea | reverse complement strand
CCGATGACTCTATACTTGTTTTGTGCTTGTAGTTAGTGCACATGAATTAAATATTAATAACTTGATGCATGGGGGTTCGGGTTATGCATGTGACTGATATTGATTGATTACTGTGCAAAATACTGTTAAATGTGATAGATGAAAACTTGGTTATATAATAGATTGTTGCATAATTTGAATGATTTGTTGATAATGTTTGACCACCTCATAAATTGACTTAATCATATTCAACTCAATTAAAATTAAACGGATCATGCATAGAGTACGAACATTGCATATAATGTTCCAGCCGTCACCTCACGTGGTTAGTAATGAAGGGCCTTAGAGGGATGGATTCCCACATGATTTGAATAGTATAGTGCAGGAGCATTGGTATAATAAGACCCTACCCTTGCCTTACGAGTTCTATTGGTGCTGGAGACGCTAACCGTAGGTGGCTGGGGGTCGCGTCTAGAGACCACTACTGTAGGGTGCGAGTGTAGATTGCGAGGGCTACCTTACCGCTAGACCTGGATATTTGTATACTATTGACTATTGGAAATAGAAACCTGTTTTGTGAAACAGGGAATTTATATATATATAATGATATAAGGTTAAAAACCCAGGTGCTAGAGCCCAATTGTGATCGATGCTGATGTATCTCCAACCCTTACTTTAGAGGGCATTAAATCCGATGATGTATGTAGTACCGATCAATTGCATATATACTGTTTGTTCATGCATTCATATGTTTTGTAATAAACTGTTTGATAATTTGTTTGCTGGTATAGTACGAGAGATAACTCACTAAGCTCTTGTAGCTTACTCTTCAATAGTTTTCTCTTGCAGGTTGCTAAATGATTGGACATGGGTTAAGAATTGAGAGTTGAGTGTCGACATCGAGATGTATAGAAGTTAAACTCTAAGGACAGACTATATAGTTCATTTGAATTATTATATATATATAATTATTAATACTACATTTAAATTTTGTGATTTTAGTAAGTTTGAGTTTTAGAACTTTACTACCTAATCTTATTATTTGGTAGGGGATACCGATTCTCTATGGTTCTGATGGACTGTGGCTTATCGGATATCCATAATCACATATATGTGGTCATAAGTTAATTAAATTAAGAATAAAAAATAAATAAATAAAAACTTTAGTGACTAATTGTTTAGAATCTTGCAATCTTTGACTTGCAAGATGATTTTCAAATCATGGGTGCACACATGATATGAAAATTTTAGGTCATCCTACTAGGCCTTCTTTAGGGTTATGACACCATCGTCCCTTCAAATAACACTCAACTATTACCCTAGTCGAGAAAGAAATATCAATCAAAATAAACAGATCCCAACTAGAGACATCCATTATCCATAGTTTAGATCTAAAGCCCCTTAGGCTCAACATCAATAAATCAAATCCAAGGCCTTACGGGCTTAGCATCAATAAATCAAATCCAAGGCTCTACAATCTCAATTATGTGAGTTCTCTAGCTCACAAGTAGTTGGAGATACGCCACTAGCTTTATCTCAACAATAAAAAATATCATCGACAGTCTCTACAAGCACACATAGAAGTTGCACAAAAATTTTTTTAAGCTTAGAAAAATGTTTCCGAAAGACTCTTCTCAATTCGTTTCAAAAGATGGCAAGGCTAACACTCTTCATAAGTACACCAGTTGAGTCATAGACATACGATAAGTATATTTGGTTATTTCGCCGAAATATTTATATTTACCAATTTAATAAAACGGTCATGTAGATGATAGTATACAAAGTAAATAGTCCTTTAACAAACAATCGATAATAACCAGCAAATCAACGAGTAACTTCAAGCACAATCAAATAACAAATCATTAGAACTCCCTCACCTAAGTCTGCTTGCCTACTTATTCTAGTCTTTGAGGTCCTTCAATAAAAAATTAGATGTCCTAAAATAATATTAATAAAATCTATATAAGTAGTTGGAAAATGGTTTCTTCAAGATCTTAAGACTCTACCCAATTACCTAGATACGTTATAAATTCCTGATTTTAATCAAAGCTTTAATCATGTATATGGTTTTTTTTTAGCGATTTTGGATATACTTTCTATTTGGTAGTAGGGTTATTTTAAGAAATGGGACCTACACTTTTTTTGTAGCATCATGGGTTTGTTACAAATTTTATATTTGTTTGGGTCAGCTTATTTTATATTCACTTCTGATGGCCCTTTTTTCATGTTTTCTTCTAATCAGGCCCTGTGTAAATTATTACTGGGCCTTAAGTTTATGTGGGCCTAATATTTTATGCGTTTGATTATTATTAGGCTTAACTATCAATATGTTTATTCTAAAATTTTCTAGACGAACCTATTTGTGCTAATTTCCACCTAAATTCTAAATGGGCCATTTCTAAATGATAATAAACCTTTTAAATTTATTATTAGGCCTTAAAGTAATTTCATTAATTGATGTTTCAATTGGTCTTTTTCCTATCGAGCCGCAATTATCAATTTGTAGGCCCAAATGGGCCTTTTCACCAATTTTCCTAATTCAATACATTTAGGGCTTATTCAACTTACCCATTTTAACCTATATTTCAATTAAGTAATAAATTTCAAGTAGGCTTTCTTAACTTTCGTATTAGGCTAGTTCCTGCAGTAGGTTAGTTGGTTCATTTCCAATCCTAATTTAGTGATTTTGGACTCAACTCTCCTTCTACGACTCTATACTCCTTGAATAAACTAATTAATCTATCACATTTGTCTAATTCCTAGTCATGATTAGTTTTTTTATTTTAGCCATAACTTTCTTGGCTTTAGTTCATAGTAGGGGAATCTCTGTACTCCCCCTTTACGGTATTTTCAAATAAGGTGTTGCTAAATTCTTTATATGCTCATTCTTCCCAAACAATCTAAGTCGAAAAAAATCCCCTTCTTATGTAGAAAACTTCCTACTTTACTCTCTATCTTATCCAATTTATCATGTGTCTAACTCTTATTTTATTTCCTATTTTAATTTATTGTTTATTTATTATGTCCAACTCTTATTTTATTTATTATTTATTTATTTATTACTATTATTCTTCATTACACTTATTTTTTAGATCTCATGAAAACATGCATGAATCTTGGAAAATACATTTGTATCATTATTTGACACTTCTATGTGCGTGTTTGTGTATATATATATAGGTAATTGGTTATTAAGTAGCATATCTTTAAGAATATATGTTTACCTTATTATTACTATTTTACATGTGTATATAAATATGCATGTGTATATATTTATGTACGTGTGTATATATGTAAATATATGCTTGATAAGTAACTTATGTGTCCCCTCCAAAATGAATTTTAGAATACATCTACTATGGGTTAGTTGGTTCATTTCCAAGCCTAGTTTAGTGATTTTGGACTCCGACTCTATGCTCCTTGAATAAACTAATTAGTTTATCACATTCGCCTACTTTCTTAGCTTTAGTTCATAGTAGGGGAATCTCTACATTCATATGGTACATTCATGTTAAAGTTAGCTGCAAGAGTATGGTGGGACTCGAGGGCAAGGCAACTTGGAAATAACATTGATTGGCAACAATTTAAGGAGGAATTCAGGAAGGAGTATTTTCCTCATAGTGTTCAAAACAGAATGGTGCGAGATCTGTTTGAACTGAAGAAGGGAGGCATGAGTGTAACCCAGTATGAGACTAAGTTCAATAGATTGTTACAATATGTGCCTGGTTCATACCGGGATAATGTAGAGTTGAAGAAAGATTTATTCCTTACTGGATTTGACCCCACAATGTGTTGCAAGCTGTTAGATTACGGTTTTACCACCTATAATGAAGTGGTAGATAAGGCAAGGCAATTGGAAGATAATCGTGTGAGGATGCAAGCAATGTGGAGTCAAAAGATTAATAGAGGATATTGACCAGGACCATCATTTAAGAGATCATATCCTGGTGCCTCTAGTAGCAATTCTGGATTGAAGAGAAGGAGACCAGTAACTCTGGCCAGTAACCCAGCGCAGTCAATACCGAGTGTGAGTTTTTATGACAAGGATGGTAATGTCAAATGCTGGAAGTGTGGTGCAAATCATTTTCCAAGGAATTGTACTCAGCTTAAAGGGAAATGTTTTATATGTGGGGATCCGAACCATATGCTGAAGGCATGCCCTAAGATAAAGTTGGTAAAGTGTAATAAGTGTGGTAGAAAGGGCCATTTCTTCAGATACTGTCCACAGTTTGTACAAGGAGCTAAGCGAACAGAAGGTTTTGATAACGCCACTGCACCTGCTCGTATCTTTGCTCTGGAGGATATGGAAATTGAGGAGAATGAGGATTTCTCGGATTTTATGGAGGAGTACTACCATGATGATGTCGAGGAGATCATGGGAGTTGAAGAAGAAAATGATGAAGGACTGGTAACTGGTACGTACTCAGACTATCTATTGTAATAATAATTTTAAGTGTGAATTGAATTGAAATATCTGCATTTTGAGATTTATGAATGCTAGTATAGTTGGTAACCATAGTAATAGTACATTCCAGGACATGTGCTGATAAATGGACAACCTGCTTTTGTGCTGTTTGATACCGGTGCATCACATTCCTTTGTAAGTCAGAAATTTGTACATGAACAAGAAATTAGTGTGGTTACCGTTAATGTAACTTATAAAGTTAGAACTCCGACTGGGGAGAAAGTAACAACTCGAGAGGTAGTAGCAGATGGTAGAATAAAAATTTAGGAGGAGGAGTATCCTATAAGTCTTGTGATATTACCTTTACAGGGTTACGATGTAATAGTGGGAATAGATTGGTTATCAAAGAATAAAGCCATTATGGAGTGTAGGAATAAAATTGTCAATCTTAATGATGGAGAAACGATATTTCAAGGAAAAGCCGGTGGAAGTAGGTTGAATATATCAGTGATGGAGACATGTGATGAACAATTTGAGACAAGAGTAAAGGAGGATGATTGGACATTTTGTTGGGTGTTTGCTGTAGACGCAAAGAAGGAAATACCCAAGGTAGCAGACATACAGGTAGTGAGTGAGTTTCCAGATGTATTTTCGGAGGATTTACCAGGGTTAGCTCCACCCCGAGAGTTGGATTTCAATGTAGAATTAGTTCCTGGAACTGAACCTATTTCGAAAGCCCTATATCGAATGTCACCCATAGAACTTCAGGAACTAAAGAAACAACTTCAGGAGCTATTGGATAAGAAGTTTATTAGATTGAGTGTTTCACCGTGGGGAGCACCGGTATTATTTGTGAAAAAGAAGGATGGTACTATGAGATTGTGTATAGACTATCGGGAGTTAAATAAGGTTACCATTAAGAATAGGTATCCGTTACCTCGCATTGATGATTTGTTTGACCAACTCCAAGGTGCAACTGTGTTTTCTAGAATAGATTTGAAGTCAGGATATTATCAGTTACGAGTTAAGCCGGAAGATGTGCATAAGATTGCATTTAGAACTCGATATGGTCATTATGAATTTTTGGTGATGCCATTTGGCTTAACAAATGCTCTGGCTGTATTCATGGATTTGATGAATTGTATATATCAACCATATTTGGATAAGTTTGTTGTGGTGTTTATTGATGATATTTTAATTTACTCAAAAACCAAGAAGGAGCATGCGGAGCATTTACGATTGGCATTGCAGAAGTTGAGAGAGAATCAATTGTATGCCAAGTTAAGTAAATGTGATTTTTGGTTGGATAGGATTGCTTTTCTAGGTCATATTATATCTGGTGAAGGAATCTCTGTAGACCCTGATAAAGTGAAAGCAGTAATGGACTGGAAGTAACCAACCACAGTGACTGAGATAAGGAGTTTTCTGGGTATGGCTGGATACTATCGACGGTTTATAAAGGATTTTTCCAAAATTGCCAAACCGTTGACTCGATTAACCCAAAAGGATGTAAAGTTCGAATGGAGTGAAGAGTGTGAAATGAGTTTTCAGGAGTTGAAGAAATGACTGGTTACAGCACCGGTATTAACATTGCCTGATCCGGATAAACCTTATAATGTGTACAGTGATGCTTCACGAAATGGATTAGGTTGTGTATTGATGCAGGATAGAAAAGTTGTTGCATATGCATCAAGACAATTGAAGCCACATGAGAGGAATTACCCGACTCATGATTTAGAATTAGCAGCTGTGATGTTTGCCTTGAAGATTTGGAGGCATTATCTTTATGGGCAACGGTGTGAGATGTACACTGATCATAAGAATTTGAAGTACTTCTTTACTCAGAAGGAGTTGAATTTAAGGCAAAGAAGGTGGCTAGAGTTGATTAAGGATTATGATCTGAATATAAATTACCACCCTGGAAAGGCCAATTTGGTGGCAGATGCATTAAGTCGAAAGAATTATGAACAGGTTGCCTTACTGTTAACACCTCAACATGAATTAGTGCATGAATTTGAAAGGATGCAAATTGGGTTTGATTGGTGTGAACCTAATAGCCAGTTAATGAACTGGGAATTGCAACCTACTTTATTAGAGAGAATCAAGCAAAAGCAAGAGGAGGACAAGGGTCTGATGGAGATAAAAGAGAAATTAAGTAGCGAACAGGACCCTGACTTTAAGGTGGATGATAAAGGTCTAATAAAGTTTAGAGGAAGAATATGTGTACCACAAGATACAGACTTAAAGAAGCAAATTTTGGATGAAGCACACATTACAGGTTATACTGTGCACCCGGGAGGAAATAAAATGTACCAAGATCTAAAACTCATGTATTGGTGGAATGGGATGAAGAGAGAAGTGGCACAGTATGTATCGAAATGCCTTACATGCCAACAAGTCAAAGCAGAACACCAAAGACCGGGTAGATTATTACAACCTTTAGAAATACCGCGATGGAAATGGGATCATATTACCATGGATTTTGTAGTAGCCTTACCAAGGACTCAAGTTGGATACGATTCCATTTGGGTAGTCGTGGATAGATTAACGAAGAGTGCACATTTCTTACCTTATCGGACTGGTGATTCAATGGAAAAGATGGCTAGACTGTATGTTCGAGAAATAATAAGGCTACATGGTGTTCCTGAGAGTATTGTTTCTGACCGAGATAGTCGGTTTGTATCCAAATTCTGGGAAAGCTTACATAGAGCTTTGGGTACAAAGTTGCAGTTTGGTACAGCCTATCACCCACAAATAGACGGGCAGTCTGAGCGAACGATTCAAACTTTAGAAGATATGCTACGAGCTTGTGTGTTGGATTTTGGAGGTGATTGGGATAAATATATACCGTTGATAGAATTTGCCTACAATAATAGTTATCATGCAACGATACAGATGGCGCCGTATGAAGTACTATATGGGAGGAAATGCAGATCGCCACTGTATTGGGATCATGAAGAGTATGCCATGATTGGACCAGACATGATCAATCAAACGAGTGAGAAGATTAAGATTGTGCGACAACGGATGAAGGAAGCTCAAGACCGTTATAAAAGTTAGGCTGATTTGAAGAGAAGACCATTGGAATTTAAAATGGGTGATCATGTTTACCTTAAAATAAGCCCATTCAAAGGACTCCGACGGTTTGGTTCAAGGGGAAAACTGAGCCCACGATACATTGGTCCATTTGAAGTGTTGGAGAAAGTTGGCAATATATTATACCGGGTGGCTTTACCTCCAAGTCTATCAGGCTATCATAATGTATTCCATGTATCCATGTTGAGAAGATTCATTAAGAACCCGAATGCAATAGTGGAAATAGAGCCAGTAGAGTTAACAAGGAATTTTCAACTGGTGAGACAACCCATAAAGATATTGGATAGTCGGGTTCAGAAGTTAAGGAACAGAGATATGGAGTACAAGAAGATTTAATGGAATGAAGGTCCAGACTTGGAGATGACTTGGGAACCAAAAGCTGCGATGATGGAGCAGTATCCATGGCTTTTCTGATTTCCAGGTTAGTAAAAGTATACAAGTTATTGTATTTAGTCAATTAAGTACAAATTAGATGTACAGAAGTTTTGAGGACAAAACTTTTTTTGAAGGGGGGGTGGAATTGTAAACCCTAAAGCCAAGCCAAGCCAAGCCAAGTAACTATAGGTTTGAGCTTAAAACCCAAGGTTTAGGGCGATCGGCTAAAGGATCCGATCAAACCCAAATTATAAACTATTTAGTAAAATACCAGTAAAAATGACCCTGTAAACTTAAATTTAAGAAAAAGAGTAGTAAAATAGGAGACTATAAAATTTTCAAATTTTAAGCATAATAACTGCTAATTACCGAAAAGGCAAAAAGTGTAATATAATAACTAATAAATTAGTAGAGATAGATTATATGTATACTAAAAATTTTAGAATGACCAAAATAATATTTAGGAATGTTCACGTGTACCCTACATATATTTACGTGTAGATAAAAATACGCGTAATTGCTAAAATAGGCCGAAAATTAAGTAAATAATTAAAGAAAAATACAAAATAATTATAAAAAAATCAGAAGAAGATAACTGCAACAAGATCAGGTCATGACTGAAAAGAAAAAAAATTAACCAATAAGAATTTGCCAAACTAAAAGCCTAAAATCAAGGAAATGGGCAAAATCCCATCAAATTAATGCACATTAATTACTATATTTGTCTATAAATAAGGAAAAAATTCTCAGAAGACATTTGGACAGTTTGTGATCTGAGAAAAATCGAAACACAAGAAAAATAGAGAGAAATTCCAGAAAAAAAAAAAAGAAAACTGTACAGATTAGCAAGGTGAACTAAAACCACCACCCACCACCACCTGGGACCGAACCACCACCACCACCCTACACTAGGACCAGCATCTAGACCGGCCGATAGCCTTGGACCGGGTTTGGACGGCCAGAAAGCTTTGAACCGGTTAGTCATTTATTCACCCCGATTTTTGTATAATTTTGTAAAATTAGTTATTTTGCCTAGAAAATTATGAAACTTGTTATTCTGAGGTTTTATTATATGTAGATTTAGGGAAAAATATTGATTTAGTTTTATTATGTCTGGAAATATAGGGTTCTTAAGAAATTGTTCAAAACCGAGCATGATTAAACCGGAAATTAAATAGGCTTAGGGATGTAGTTTGGGGCTTAAAATTTTTCTATAGGATTCTCATATGATGTAGAGCAGTGCTATGAAGCCCCTTTTTTTTTAAATTAATTTTCGAAAATTTTAAGTTAATTTTTAGCCCTAAAATGATGGTAAAATTAGGTGATTTAGGATTAATTAGGTGATTAGGATGTTAATTACTGATTTGGATCTTGATTAGATGATTAAGGAAGTTAATCTCTACAGTGGAACCCTAATCCTAGCTTTTAGGTATTAAGTATGATTAATTAGGGAATTTAGGTAAAGAATATAAGAAATTAGGAATATGTGAAAATGTAAATTAATAAATCTAAAAAAATAAAGCTATTTAGTTAATATTATAATTGAAAACAGAAAAATAATAAATCTGAAATAATATTTAATTTTAAGTAAATATCTCAAAATGTAAAATTTTTACACATCGGGAATAAATCCGATACCTCAATTAGGGTTAGCGTGTACCGAATAGTTATAATACCAAAATTACGACCCAATAGGATATTTGAATACCCAAGCATAAGGTAATTAATCTCACATTGGGATTCGAGCCTAATTACGACTTAGGAATTAAAACTAGAATCTAGTTTAGGAGCCGAACCCCGAAATAGAATACAACGAATTATTAATACGTTGTAGGTATACATGAGGAAAATGAGTTACATTATAAATTAGAATAAGAATCCATAAAAATAAGTACTACAAGGACCTTTTTGCATTATAGGACACCCAGAAACAAATCAGCTCGCAATTTGAGGATCGAGCGATCGAGCAAATTCAAGTAAGTTGGGTTATTGCTTATTGTAATAGAGTACTAGTTTTGTAGTGCTCGGAGACTTAGGCTTGTATATGCTTGTGATTGTAAGTAGTTTGCGCATGTGTTTGATGTATCTGAATTCGTGCTGGAATTTGTGCTGTGAATGATTTTGTGACTGATTTAATTGGTATGAACTTGTTTGAAAACCTTAACCAGAATTTAATCTTAGTCGACCGTAATAACCGAAAACGTCATGCATTGCAACCCGTTAGGGGATCATAGGACTCTCCAACCAAATACCGACCCCTTCGAAAGGGATAGCGCAGGATTGCAAAATGGTCCCTTCTTCATCCTCAGTCGAACTAAGTGACAGGAGAGGAGGTCACGGCGGGGGTAAAGTCAATGGTTCGAAGGTAGTCGCGGGAAGAGCGAGGTCTCCATTGCACAAGCCTGGGTTTGGTTGTGAGCTGCTGCATAACATGGAACTCCTCAACCCGAATCGGAGCGGGTGAAATTTCTCTGATTTCACAACGGACCGGATTACGTTGTGCGATGACACTTGATTGTTGCATTGCATGAAAATAATTGTTTGATAATCCTGTTTGTGCTTGTATGCATTCATGAGTCTCCAATTCAACTTACTGAGCTGTAGTTGCTCATACCCTTATAAATCCTTTTGCAGGTTCTGATTTGTAATCTCTTCAAGTACTATGCCGCCCTACAATTATCCAGAGGTTAGTCTTTTTGAAGCCAGGGGTGTGAGGATCAAGTTAGTTAGCATAATGTGTAACTAGACTGACCTTGTAGTTAAAGGTTGAAGACTGTTAGTTATTCTGTAAATTAGTAGACTATGGTGATTTTGTAAATCTTCCTGGGAAGCTTTGTGGACTTATTTATATAATTATCTATGTTTAGTAATAATTTGAGATAATTATCATATTTGTAGTATAATTATTAATCGAACTGTTTACTTCAAAGCGAGTGGTCGTCGACGCATTGTGTAGATTATCTCTATGGTAGGAACTGTGAGGCCAGTTTCTATCATAGAATGGTTTACACAGCGAGACTGTTGCGACTTCGCGACTTCGCGACTTCGGGGCGTAACACCTTACATCAAAAGCCTAAACCTAACCGAGCTTGAACCAATCCTAAGAAACTCATAACCTATTGTGAAAACCAATTTGAGGAAAGGAAATACTTAAGAACTAAACCCTAACTTAGCCACTTGAATAGAATAATCAAATAGGACATTTAAAGGTAAAAATTGGAGAGCTACACATGTGAAGCTAGGACTGACCATCTCCATCTAATTTCCCTCCTAAATCTAAGTTTAAACAAACTAAAGTTAAGAGTGTACACTTAGTTGACTTATAAACTTAGAAATTTTCCATGAGTTTAGACAAGATAATCTCCAATTCCCTATATAAGTTATACCATTTATGGAAAAAGTTAACTTAACCATTTTTGGATTAAACCAAAAGTAAAGTTGACAAGACAATTTCCTATACTTTTAGCCCTATACCACCAGTTAGGAAGAGGTATGCCATGCCCTCTTCTCACCCTTTTTCTCACTTGTAATATCACAATTAATGGCTACTTAAAAAGCTTACACAAACAATCACATCTCATGGATTATGCATCATTTTAACATGTCAATGTGACAAGATTTGAGGAGAAAACCCTAGCCCCAAAACCGACCATGAAAACCCCCCAAACCCCACTTGTTCTTCCATTTCTTTTCAAGACAAACAACCCTTAAACCAAACAAGGGGAAGCTCCCCAAAAACACCATTTTCACCTCCTCTAAACACCCACTAGATGTACGCCATCTAACCTATTCAAGTACCCCAGTTCAACCTTCAAGAAGACACTCTATGCACCACCTTACATTTAACCATTTGAGAGGACTTTTGAACACTAACAATCACCTAAAATCATAGGATTCAAGGAGCTGAGGGTCACCAAGTGAGAGGGATGAAAACAAAGAGCCAAGGGAGACTTAAGTAAGGCGTAAACTACCACCCATTCATCTAGTAAAATCTACCCTTTAGAACAACATGACTAAAGTTCCATCTTATATTTTTGTAAATATATCATGTACTTTAAAAGTTCTCTTAGCTAGGATAAGTGATAACTTTCTTGAAGTTTCCTTACAAGTGCTAGAACATAAGTGGCTTAAACTTGCTTTCCTCTTAGTGTACATGAATGTTTCTTATAGTATAGCCTTGTAACTTGAGGAAACTACAAAAATAAGCTTATGTAAAGCTTTTTAAGGTGCTGGACATGTAATGTTTGAGGGTTATCAACATGTTATCTTCATTTATATTAAGTTTCTCATGCATCAAATTAACCTTAGGTGATAGAAAAACCATTATATTAAGCTTTGGTGAAGAAATCATCACATAAAGGCCTAATCTAAAGCATTGCGCCTAAAAGATGTACATGTTCCATGTTTTTTTACTTAATATTAGGTTAAGATAATATACTTACAAAGAGTAAAACAAGCATGAGTTAAAGTACAAGTAGTGTAAAGCATTGGTTAAGTACCTAAGCTAAAGAAACAAGGGGTTAAGTTTGAAAAATGAGTTTAGGAGACAAAGAACCAAACTGACTAGATTTGCAATAAACTTTTCATCCACTTATACCTTAAAAACATAGTAACTAAAGTGAAAATACTAACCAAGATTTGTAAGATAAGTATTAAGGGCCTAAAACTCAAAATCGAGCCAAAAACTCATAAAATAAGCTAAAGACTCCTAATTGGGCCTTTTAAAACTTTCTGACCAACAAGTTAAAGTTAAGAAAAAGATAGCATAAAGCCCATTTTAAGTTTCCTAAGCCCACTAAAGTGAGAAGTATTGCTAATGTAAGAATCGCGCCCATCTTTGATCATAAAAACCACTTAAAAGTTTAAGAAGTGTAAGATAGTAAGCAGGCCAAAAATATTAAATGAAAAACTGATGTTAAGAAAGTAATTAAGCCCAAATAAAAGTCCACACCCAAGCCCTAATAATTTTACTAAGTAATAAAATGCCCAATAACAAATCCAAGCTTAAAAGGAAACCTAATCTTTAAGGACACTATTGTTCTGGCCTCTAACTAGAATTGTAGGGCCTATCTCTCAAATCTAACAATAACACATGAGAGTACACTCAAATACAATGGAAATCAACTATAATATCTCGAACATCAAAGTTAAAATGAGAAAGTTATATGCAATTGAAAATTTAGCTTAACCAAGAAAAATTTAAAGGTAAGTCATAACTTTAATAGAACCTGTAAACCCTAAGAAATCAGTAGTTGAACCTTAATTAAAGTCTAAGTGTCCTAAACTGCACAATAAGTCGATAAGGCTAATAATAATAAAAGATTATAAAATTTAATAAATCAAATATAACACCGATTACAAAATCCTAAGAATTGATCAAAACCTTAAAACTCTAAAACTGATTTATGCACCATTAATTAAAATTACACCCGAATTTGTTCGAAACCCTAAAATTATAAACATAAGCCTATAAAATAGTTAAATATTATTCGATAGTGATATAATCATAGTCGATTACAATTTTCGACTAAATCGCTTATTCGCATGAAATTTTAATGAAATCGCTACAATAACTTATAAAAATTATAATTGTAACGGGTACCAATTAAATTGATAAATTTTCACAATAATTTCAAAATTAATTTATGATGAGTATTGTTATAATTTATATATTTAGAAAAATTACATATATTTATTATTAATTTTTATTTTCTTCCTTTTTCTTTTTCTCTTTTTCTCTTTTCTTTCTTTTCTTCTTTTTCCTTGCTTGCCATGTCTTACAAAATGAAAAAAAAAAAAATCAACACATAGTAGCCCACGTGAAGAATTAAGCTTACAGGAGTTGCAATTAGGAGAAAAAAATCAAAACAATTAGATTAGGTTGTCTTTTCCTCATTAATGCTTAAATCAAAATGGATTTATATAAGATATATATATATATATATATATTCTAGCCGAAGAAACAAAATCTGGAAAAAAAAAATTTGTAAACACAAATCAAAACCTGGGAAGGAAAACGTGAAGAAAAGAAGACAAAGAAGGAAGAAAAGAAGAAGAAAAATTAAAAGTAATAGGTAAGTAAATTATTTTTCAAGTATAAATGTATAATATACAGTATGTACATGTATAAATGTAGTATTTGTATGGTATTTTTATAAATATAACATTACTATTACATGTATATATGCATAAATACTTAAATTGAATTATATATGTATGTATAAAGATATGTATGTATACATGTATGTACATAGGTATATTATACGGAAAGAGTATGTATTATGTATTTTTTTCGATTACATATAATAAATATTAAGTATTTTTACAAAATAACTATAGGTATATATATATGTGTGTGTGTGTGTGTGTGTGTGTGTGTGTGTGTGTGTGTGTGTATGTGAACTATATATATATTAATGTATATATGTATAAATTATTTTTGTATGTATATATATATATATATGTGAATATGTAGTCGTATAGTATGTCTAAGTATTTGTATATTATCTATATATATCTATGTATTTGGTAGTTATATTTATGTACACATGTAAACTATATTATATGAGTATACTTATATGTATAAATACAAATACATGAATATATGTACATGTATATAAGAGTATGTTTGTTTTCATAAAATAAATATATATATACATATGACGTATAACATATAGTATACATATGTAGTATACCGAATATATATATATAATATAATAATATCTATAAACTAAAATAAATTTATAATTATGTAAGGAGTAGGTATATATATAATACCGTAAATTAAGAATTTCTCAATAAAGTAAAATTATAAAATTTATCAAATATACTACAAGTATATATATGTGTATGTGTGTGTGTATAAATTGTAAATAATGAATAATGAGAAAAATAAGAAATAATAAAAATAATAATGGCAGTAATAATCATAATAAGGCTAAAATCTCAAAAATAGGAAAAGTATGCTTAAAATAATAAAAATATCAATTATATGGTTTAAATAATTATTACATCATAAATATATTAAGAAAAAACGAAAATTAATATTTTATAATTTTTAAACTTAAATAGTAAATTTTTTGATATTTTTATATCACAATTTAAACTACGAGTTACAACGTTCAAAACGAACCTTGTTACGAGAAAATACGCTCAAAAACGATTAAAATGGACTATAAGTTCATAACGATTCGAACTAAAACGAAAAAGTTACACGTGATTTAATAAAAAGCTCGAATTAACAATTTCACGTAACTAAGTGAAGTAAACCTTACAAATTATGATACTAGTTAGCTTTAAATTCCCAAACTTACAAATTTCTATTATTCTCAAGTGATTTCGATATAGACCTTGAGCTATCACTAGATTACTACGACCCCTGAATTGGCCATGACTGAGTGAGTTTTTTTTAATGATTCCATACTTGTTTGTATTTGTAGTTAGTGAATATAAGTTATGATCTATAAATGGATGTGTATGGGGTTGGGTTATGCTTATGCATGATAATTGTTGTTGATAGTGAATTTACTTTAAATTTCAATAATGTAATGATTGTTGCATAGTAGATTCTCTAAGAATTGATTGTTTGTGACGTGGAATGATCACTAAATAAATAAGACCTAATTTTATTTGACTAGAAAAAGTTAATTTAGATCATGCATAGTCATATACTGCATAACTAATTCCGGTAGTCACATTACACGGAGGTAGCGAGAGGCCATACGTGGGTTAATTATTGATTGTTATTGATTTTGTACAGTGCATACGTGCGATATGACCTTATCTTGGCCCGCAGGATGACTAGGCGTTGGAGGCACCAACCGCTTGGCTAAGGGTCGAGTCTAGAGGCCTTCGTTTAGGAGTGAGTGAGGGTTGCGTGAACCTACTTACAATCATATGTAGAACTCATTTTGATAAAATTAATAATAAATGTACCATTACATTTTGAATATGAAACGCGGAATTTCGTTATGGAATAAGTTCTAATATGATACCTGGATCTAACTGTACCGATGAGTCTCCAACCTTGACTTCGGAGGGCGTTAAATCTGAGTTGCATGTAATACTTGGTCACTTGCATGTATTTGTTTGGCATACTGATTGTCATGCATTCATTTGATTGGACTTAACTATTGTATAACGTGATTACTGTATGGTTGAGGGAAATTATCTCACTAAGCTAGTTAGCTTATACCCTTGTAGTCTTCTTTCATAAGCCGATCTATTTGTAGAGTCGGGCCATCGCATGCCTAAGGTTAGTGCTCTACATGGAGTCAGTGTAGGAGCTAAATGTGATCAGAGGGTATCTCTGATAGTTTATATATCTAAATATGTAATTGATATACTGGTTTAACTTAAGACATGTTTCAAATCTCGTATTTGTAAATTTTTATACAAATAGACCGTGTGTTATGTTTTTATAATTTTATTATTTATCATGAAATGATATTGCTTAAGGTTGTGTACTCTTGGTAGTTAGTAGTAACTATAGCCTTATTTATCGTATAAAAGGGTCATTGATTGTAAGGGAATTCAATCTACAATTCTTTGTACGGTATGCGGCAACTGCCACGACTAACCCCCTCAGGTCGTAACAGAACCTTAGGTTGACATTATAATATATCAAATCTTTATGTTATTACATTTACTTTGTTCAGGGGACTTTGATCTTGGACACAACCTACCTTAGGAATATTATGACTAACAACTATAGTAGACTGAGTGATTCCCGATGACTTCATGCTTACTTTTGTTTGTAGTCTAGTTATACTAAAATAGTATTATGATTAAATTGGTTGCTTGAGGGGTATGGGGAATGCATATGTGTGGACTCTTAATTATTTGCACAACTTAATGATAATATATGAACTGGAAGTGCTTGCATGACCGATTCATATATCATCATGATCACTCAAGTAATCGGACATTAGTAATTATTTGGTTATGAATTGAAATAAGTCATGCATAATATGTCATTGCATTGTAATTATATCAATTGCCACCTCACATAGAAGGTGGGAAGGGGCTTACAAGAGCTCTTAAAGAGATTAGTTAGGATGCCATGTTATTGAGTTCTTGTCTTGGCCTACGGGCTTACTAGGCTCTAGGGGACACTAATCGTTTGACTAAGGGTTATGTGTTATGACTTCTGCTTAGAGCATGTAATTATAGACTATGGGGGTCATTACACTGTTAGACCTGGGGATTTTTGAAAAGATCATGTTTTGTATTAAGTGAAGTGTATTATATATGTATACAAGTATATGTATATAAGTTGATTTGAGCACATAGGTGCAATTTCGGATAAAAATCTGGGTACTAGAACCCAGTTGTTAGTTTGTGTCAATAATCTCTAACCCTAACTATAGAGGGTGAAATTTCTAAGTTGCATGCAATTCCTAAGCCATTATATGTATAGCATATTGTTTGTTATATGCATTCATATGAATGTAATATATTGCTTGTAAAGCACATTGGAGGGATTATTTGCTAAGCGTAAGCTTACACCTCCTAATATTCCTTTTATTCTAAGGATATCTATTCATTGAGCCAAGCCATGGGATGCTCCAGATTTGTCTTAAGCTAGGACGGGACTGTAAGTTACTTAAAGCAAAGGAGGGAACTACTTAATATTGGCTAGGATTCTATGAACTTCTTTATAATGTGTTGCTAAACCTTCAGTAGCCATTTGGACTACTTATTTCTATTGCTATTATTTTGGGAACATCATGTTCCGTACTTTTAATTTAATAACATGTCTAATTAATTAGTAAAAATAGTTGTTTTGCTATGATACTGTTTGTTTATGTAATTGATAGTATTTAGGAGTAGAAATAGCCTTGTACATCGTATGAATGGGCAATGATTGACAAGGGGGTTAATTGTCGACCTTTGTATGGTGTACGACAATCTATTACGACATAGGTACCGTAAGGGTCATGATAGTTACAAATGAGGGAGCTAGTACAAATGTATACGTATTCTGTTTGGTGGTGGCACATGTATGTGTATATACTTATGGAGTTGTTTATTTTTGTTGAAAGATGATAAAAGAAAAGTCCCATATTGGTTAAAACTGAGAAAATAGATAACGTTATAGTGTGATGGGTTATAAAATTAAGTTGGTTTAAATCATTTTAACATAAACAACCTATACATGAAAATGCCTTATATTCTAATAAACACCAACACTCTCCTACAGTACTTGGATCGAGCCTACTATAATTCCAACATGTGGTAATAGAGCTTAAAAGGGCATTTAGGATCCAAAAGAAGCCCCCTAAAAAAAAAAAAAAAAGAAAGCTTGCATCTTTCCAAAATAAATTAAAAAAAAAAACTAAATAATGAAAAACAAGATATTGAAGACTTGGGGCCTTAGCATAAGCCAGTAGTCTGAAGATAAGTCACAATTGGGCTAAGTTAGTTGTACTTTAGGGGAAGCGTTGAAAAATGAGATATGGCTTTATAATGTGATAGGTCATAAAAGTTAAAATGGACACTTTAATATAAATAACCCACATATTAAAAAGGTTCATATTCTAATACACACCAATACTTTCTTATAGCACTTAGACTGAACCTGCCACAATTCCAATAATTTAGATGTATGTAGTGGTATGGGTCAACTGTGTTGTCACTTATAATGTTGTTGAGAGTACTTTTAGGATGCAGTCCACATGAAAAGAATGAAAATAGCAGTTGTGGTTTAAGGTAATAATTGCCACTTTTTACCTCTTGCATGTATAAAGAATGAATAAAAGAGATAAGCCTATTTTTCTTTAAAATGATCTGTAAAGTTAGAAGTGTTTAAGAGACTTTAGGTTTCTTTCTTTAATCGACTATTTCTATATGATTATAGAGATCTTTCTAAACTAGTTGTTAACCTAGTTTATTCGATTCTATAATAAAACCTATTTCTTTTAGCATAGAAATTTTAGTTGTACAAATTAACTAATGACTACTCAAAATATTTGTTATCATTTAAGGCTCATGAAGCAAAGAAACATCATTTCCAACTAATAATAAAATAATAACTCTATAGAAACATGACATTATAACTAACTTTTAAATGATTTTACTTGGTCTTAAACTTCTCAATCTTGTCATAAGGTATAAGACCTATAAAGTAAGCAGCTTCAAGATTTCATTCCCTTGTTAGGCACTCTTAGCAAGGAATGAATTTGTGAAACCCTTGAATACATACCGCAAAGCATGACCATGAGGATAGAAATGCCTTTTATCGAAGCAATGAAGTACCTAATTTTTATTTCTACATAACTTAAAGCTAAAAATTTAAACTTCAAACAGAATAAGCAATATCAAAAGAATAATTGTCTCGAAGATCAAATTCATAAATGGAGGAAAAAAAGAAAAGACAGAATACTTAGTTACATTCTAAAATATAACAAATAAAGAAAATTATAAACTAATATAGCAACACAAAAATCAACCTTTAGTCCATTGAAAATTGGTATTGATTATAAGTATATGAAAGTTGATATTAATTAGAAATAACGTTTATTTATCCATGTTATATCTCATGGAAAAACATGTCTCCTACTCCTCTCTCGAAAAGCCCTTTCTTGAACCTTAACCTTAGCCTTCTTTCTCTCAATTTTAAGAAAAAATGTCTTAAACCTTTTGAAGATTTAGAAATTGAAACTTCTATCTACCTAATCAAAGCTACTTCTCAACATTCTAATCCCTCTTCTTCTTGTCCTTTGTAGGATTCTCCTTTGAACAGGAAATTGTACAAAGATATGGCTGTTGGGTACATGTGTGATGTCTATGCTGATGCCTTTTTGTTAAATGTTAGAGATATGGTAATTTTGTCAGTAAGTTATAGTTAATTGGTTTGTTAGAAGAAGTTATAGTTAGTTAGTTAGTTTGCTTGTTTGTTTCTTTAGTTAGTACAGTTGTAGTTGATGTATATAAGGAGAGTCATGCTTATTTTTTTTTGTAAGTAAGAAATTTACACACATAGCTTTCACATTAGTTTTTCTGTTACTTTTACATTCTTAAACACTTTTATGCTCCTGTAACATGGTATCAGAGCATTTTGGTTGAATCAATAATGATAGCATTGCCTTTGGAAGACGTCAGCTCACCATTTTATCTTCACCATTTTAATTCACAAAGTTTAGTAATGATAATGCCAGTACTTTTTAGTCTTAATTACAACACGTAAAGTCGTTCGTTCGCTTTAGCACTTTCAATCCTAAACAAAATTGGTTTTACTGATGGATCTATCCAAGAGCCAGCAAAATTTGATAAAATGTATTCAGTTTGGAGCAAATGCAATAATCTAATTGTTGCTTGGTTGCTTTGTTCAATTTCTCAGCCAATTGCATTGATAGTACTGTATATGCATTCGGCTAAAGAAATCTAGGAGAAACTCAAGGTACGATTCTTACAACCTGATGATATGAGAATTTGTTGATTGTACCAATTGCTAAGTTATGTTGTGTAAGGTTCTAGAAGTGTTGATGAGTATTTTACTGAGTTGAATATAATTTGGGAGGAATTACGAAATTTTAGGCCTCTACTGCATTGTTCATGTGGATCTTGTACATAGCAATGTTTTGATAAGTTCATAGAAATGTATCAAAATGGTTATGTGTTCAAATTTCTAAACGGATTAAATGAGAGCTTCTTTGCTTTTCGATATCAAATTTTGGTTTTGAAACCTTTTCTTATGCTAGATGAAGCATATAATCTAGTAGTGAGAGATGAGTTTCAAAGAGCAAATTGTCCAAAGGATATTGTCTTGTCAGATGTGTTCGTTATGGCAATTGTGAGTAACAAATCAAGGAGCAAATTGGAGATTGTTTGTAGTTACTACTGTAAGAAAGGACATCTGAAAGAAAAATGCTTTAAATTGATTGGTTTTCCATGACATAGTAAGAATAATAATGCGAGGCAACAATTGATTGGATTGAATCATGTGGATTTTGGATTTGGAAGAGGAGGAATGGTGAATATCACTAATTTAGGGTTGGTTAATAGTAGTGGTTCGACAAGTGTAGGCAAAGCACTTACATCTTGTGACTATGGAGCTCCTAAGACTATTAATCTATCTAGAGATCAGTTCCTCACTTTATTGAGTTTAATGAATGTCTCAGAACATCATAACATAGCTGTTGTGGTGACTACAGATTCTAGCACAGTGTTCGCTTAAGATAGTTCTCATGAAGCTGTCTCTTCTATGGGTTACATGGCAAGTACTGATACTGTTCTTTCTTCCTACTTACAATCAGGTGTTGTCTTGTAGATTCTTGATTCTAGAGCTACGACCAATGGTTAGTACATTTCATTTGTTTCATACATATATTGTAATACATCATAAGCATGTATCATTGCCTAATGGTTAACAAATTGTTGCTACACATGTTGTTACTATAATTTTATCTTCAAGGTTGGTTTTATATAACATGTTATATCTTCCAGATTTTAATCACAATCTTATTTCTATCAAGAGGCTAGTACATGATAGTTAATATGTTGTTATATTTACAAAAGAGGTTGCTTTTATTCACAACTTTTCCATTCAGAAGGTGATTGGTTAAGCTCAAACTATTCAAGGTTTATATTTAATAGAGTAGTAAAGGACTATTCATAAGGGACATAATTCATCTAGATTTGTTTTTCCATTTGGATCTATTTTAAATCAGACTTCTCTTTTGAATGTAATAACTCATTTGCTAGAGACATTTGACGCTTAACATTTTAGATTCGGGCATTCATCTTATAGTCGAATGAAATAAATCGGTCAAGTGAATAAAGAAGTTAGTTGTAATCTTTTTTATTGTTTGATATGTCCTATGGCTAAACAAAAACATAATACTTTTCCTGTCATGACCCTAATGGGGGCCTAGTAGGATTGCCTAAAATTTTCACATCTTGTGTGCACCCATGATTTGAAAACCATCTTACAAGTCAGAGATTACAAGATTCTAAACAATTAGTCACTAAAGCTTTTATTTATTTATTTAATTAGCTTACAACTATATATATGTGACTATAGATATCTGATAAGCCACAGTCTAACAGAACCACAGAGAATCGGTATCCCCTACCAAATAATAAGATTGGGTAATAAAGTTCTAAAACTCAAACTTACTAGAGTCACAAACTTTAAATGTAATATACAATAATTCCAATGAACCATATAGTATGTCCTCAGAGTCTAACTTCTATGCATCTTGACGTTGGTACTCAACTCTTAGTTCTTAACCCATGCCCGATCGTCTAGCAACCTGTAAGAGAAAACTATTGGAGAGTAAGCTACAAAAGCTTAGTGAGTTAATTTTCCCTCAACCACACAATAATCAAGTTATACCATAATTAAGTTCAACCAAATGAATGCATGAACAAGCAATATGCTAAACAAATACATGCAGGTGACCAGGTACTGCATGTAACTCAGATTTAACACCCTCCGAAGTCAGTGTTGGAGATTCATCGATACAGTCAGATCCAGGTATCATATTAGAACTTATTTCATAATGAAACTCTGCGTTTTGTATTTAAAATGTAATGGTACATCTATTACCAGCTTTATCAAAACAAGTTCTACATATGATTGTGAGTAGGTTCACGCAGCCCTTACTCACCCCTAAACGAAGGCCTTTGGACTTGACCCATAGCCGGACGGTTGGCGCTTCCAATGCTTAGTCATCCCGTGGGCCAGGGTAAGGTCATATCGCACGTGTGTACCGTACGAAATCAATAACAATCTATAATCAACCCACGTATAGTCTCTCGCTACCTCCGTGTAATGTGATTACCCGAAATTAGTTATGCAGTGCATGATTTATGCATAATCCAAGTTAACTTTTCTAATCGAATAAAAATTAAGTCATATTTAATCAGTGATCATTCCAAATCACAAACAATCAATTTATTGAATCTACTATGCAACAAACATTATATTATTGAAATTTAAAGTAGATTCATCATCAATAACAATTATCATACACAAGCATAACCCAACCCCATACACATTCATTTATAATTCATAATTTATGTTCACTAACTACAAGCACAAACAAGTATGGAATCATAAGGAAAAACTCATTCGGCCATGGCTAGCTCAGGGATCGTAATAGTCGGTGGGCAGCTCGGGGTCGATATTAACATTACCTGAGAATAAGGACAATTTGTAAGCTTGGGAATTTAAAGCTAACTAGTGTTATAATGTGTAAGGTTTATTTCACTTAGTTACGTAAAATCGTCGATTCAAGCTTTTTATTGAATCGCGTGTAAATTTTTTGTTTTACCTCAAATCGTTATGAACTTATAGTCCATTTTGATCGTTTTCGAGCGTATTTTCTCGTAACGAGATCCGTTTTGGACGTTATGACTCGTAATTTAAATTGTAATACAAAAATATCACAAAAATTATTATTTAAATTTAAAAATTATAAAATATTGATTTTCGCTTTTTCATAACATATTTATAATTTACTAATTATTTAACTCATATGTTTGTTATTTTGATTATTTTGGGTATATTTTCCTATTTTTCTCATTTTCTTATTTTTCATATGTACCTCATGATTATACATATATATATATTCCTATACTTATAATATATAATTTATAATTTATGTTATTGTAAATTCTTAAATTACGGTATCATATATACATATNTTTAAATTTAAAAATTATAAAATATTGATTTTCGCTTTTTCATAACATATTTATAATTTACTAATTATTTAACTCATATGTTTGTTATTTTGATTATTTTGGGTATATTTTCCTATTTTTCTCATTTTCTTATTTTTCATATGTACCTCATGATTATACATATATATATATTCCTATACTTATAATATATAATTTATAATTTATGTTATTGTAAATTCTTAAATTACGATATCATATCTACATATATATTTATATGTATATATATAAATATTTATTTATTTATATGTCTTACATGTATACATACCTATAAATACATACATATATATATTCGGCATATATATATACTTATATAGTATTTATCATAAAATATGTATATTATACATTACATACATAATACGCTGTATACTATTATATATCCACTATATACTATACAACTACACACACACACACACACACACACACACACACATATATATATATATATAATCATATATGTATACCCATATATATATAAAGTTACGGTACATACATATATACTTATACTATAGTTATGTAAATTACTAATTAGATGTATTAAAAAAACAAATACATAATACATACTCTCCCGTATAATATACCTATGTACATACATGTCTAGATACATAACTTTATACATACATATTTAATTAACTTTAAGTATTTATGCACATAAATATGTATTAGTAATGTTATATGTATAAAAATACTATATAAATACTTTATTTATACATGTATATACTATATAATATACATCTATACTAGAAAATAATTTATTTATCTATTTATTTTAATATTTCTTCTTCTTTTCTTCCTTCTTCTTCTTCTTTCTTTCTCTCTTTTTCTCTCACGGTTTGGTGTCTAGAATTTTCAGTGTGCAGATTTTTTTTTTTTGTTTTTTTCCTCCTTTTATACATGTGGGTTAGCTTAAAATTTAAGCTAAATAATTATCCAAATTTTCTTTTAAATTTTCTTTTTATTTTTCTTTTATTTTCCATTCAACACTTGACAATTTTCTTTTCTTCACGTGGGCGGCTGGTTTGAGTTCATTTTGCTGATTTTTTCCTACGTTTGGTGCAGCATGTGAATTGAAATGGGAAAGGGAAGAAAGAAAAGAGATAAATTGGAAATAGAAGAGAAGGAAAATGAAAATTATTAACAAATATATGTAATTTTTCGTATCATATAAATTATAAAGAATCTCCTCGTAAATTAGTTTTCAAAATTTTGGGAAATTTTATCAATTTAATTAGTACCCGTTACAATTATAATTTTTACAAGTTATTGTGGTAATTTCATTACAATTTCGTACGGATAGGCCTTTTAGTGGAAAATTACAATCGACTATAATTTTATCATTATTGAGTAATATTTAATTATTTTATAGGTTTATATTTATTATTTTAGGATTTCGATCAAATTCGGGTTAAATTTTGGTTAATTGTGCTTAAAGTAGTTTTAAGGTTTTAGTATACGATTTAGGATTTTGATCAATTTCTAAGGTTTTTACTACCTATAATATATTTAAATTTATAATTTATTAAATTTTTATTTTGCTCGACTTTGATGACTTTTCAAGTCATCTATAGTATTAGGATCTACTTCCACTCTTAAATAGCTAAATTTGCGGGGTTTACATTTCCTATCCACGTTCAAAGTACAACTATTGCTTTTGAACTAGTTCATTTGGATATTTGGAGATCATTTCCTACTCCAACTTTAGAAGGACATAAATACTTTCTTACGATAGTAGATGATTTTACTCGAGTGACATGGGTGTTCTTGATGAGATCTAAGTATGAAGTGTCTATGTTTGTGCCTGCTTTTTATTAGACGGCATTGACTTAATTCAATGCTCGTATTAAAATTGTTAGAAGTGATAATGGAAAGGAGTTTATACTTATAGAATTTTATGCTAACAATGGAATTTCACATTGGACTTCATGTGTGGAAACTCTACAATAGAATGGTGTTGTGGAATGAAAGCATCAACACTTAGTTTCCATAGCTTGGGCATTGTTGTTGTAGGCTTCTTTGTCCATGTGTTTCAGAGGAGATGTTGTTTTGACAGCAACACATTTGATTAATAGGTTACCAATTGACGTTTTGAAAGGAAATATACCTTTTCAGTTATTATTTGGGAAACTACCTTCTTACTCTTATTTTAGAGTTTTTGGTTCATCGTGTTTTGTTTCTATACTTAAGCGTGATAAATCTAAGTTTGATTCTCATGCTCTCCCTTATGTGTTTGTTAGATACCCAATTGGAGTGAAAGGATATAAGGTGTATGATTTAATTAACAAGAGATATGTGATATCTAGGGATGTTCAGATCATTGAGCATGTTTTTCCTTTTCGCCTATTATCTTAAAAAGAAATAGCTTCATCTTTTATTCCATTGTCATTACCTACAACTAAAATATGGCTACATTGAGAACATATATTCTCTTTGTTTCCAGATGGTGTTTATTCCTATTAGCAGGATAATGCTAATAGTCATGGACAATTTGAATCTCAAGATGATGTTGTTTATGATAATACTCATCCAATACATCAAAGGGGTAGTAGTAGACAACACCAAAGTCCTTATTTGCAAGAATATCATCTTAATATGATTAATACTGGTGTTGTTACTATTGTGTCTTTTACTGCTCATCCTTTGAATCAGGTGCTCTCGTATGATTCATTATCTTTTAGTTTTCGGGCATTTAGTGCTTAGATTTCTCAACTATTTGAGCTTAGCAATTATGAGCAAGCTAAAAGGCTTGAACCATGGTGTAAAGTAATGCAAGAAGAGGTGGATACTTGTGGCTAATGATACTTAGACCATAGTTCCTTTACCCTTAGGGAAACATACAGTTAGATGCAAATGGGTGTACAAGTTAAAGACAAAAGTAGATGGTTCTTTTGACAAGTATAAGGCTTGCCTTGTGGCAAAAGGATACAGCCAAAAAGAAGGATTTGATTACATTGACACTTTTAGTCCAATAATCAAACACTCTATTGTTTGAATGTTCTTTTGTTTAGCAGCACCATATAATTGGCATATTCATCAGATGGATGTGCATAATGCTTTGCTTAGTGGGGATTTACGTGAAGAAGTATTCATGGATTTACCACCAAATTCAATATTTCAGCACAATCTTCTTCACAAAATAAGCTTGTTTACAAATTCAATAAATCACTCTATGGTCTCAGATAAGATTCCAGGTAATGGAATCCTAATCTTATACAATCTCTTCTTGCATATGGACTCAAATAGTCTCATTATGATTACTCATTGTTTGTTAAAGGATCTCGTAACAAAGTGGTTGTTATTCTTGTTTATGTTGATGACATTGCTATAGCTAGTAAGAAACTTGATCTTATAGATCAGTTTAAGAAGTTCATGCATACACAGTTTAAAGTAAAAGACATAGGTGTTCTTAAGTATTTCATTGGTTTGGAACTTGTAAGGTCTGCTTAGGGACTTGTACTTTCACAACGTAAGTTCACTTTGGATTTATTAGTTGATATTGAATTTCTTGGAGCTAAACAACTAACAGCTCTTATTATAGCTAATCATAAACTAACTAAGGATGATTCTTCTACCTTAGTGGATGCCTTTCAGTATCGACAGACTATTGGGAAACATCTATATCTTTGCATTACTCGGCCTGATCTTACTTATTCCATTCATATCCTTAGCCAGTTTATGGATAAACCTAAGCATGTTCATCAGCTTGCATTGGAACGAGTATTGAGATACATTAAGGGGTCTATTAGACAAGGGATTTTCTTTTCAGCTTCTAATGACTTAATACTTTGGGCATATGGTAACAGTGATTGGGGTGGATGTCTAGATTCTCGGCGATCTACAACTGGTTTTTGTGTCTTTCTTAGTAGCTCTTTACTTAATTAGAAGTTAACGAAACAAAGCACAGTAGCTAAAAGTTTGGCTGAGGCAGACTATTAAGCACTTGCTGCTATAACATGTGAAATTTTGTAGTTGATTTCGTTGCTCAAGGAGTTTCACATAGATTGTTCAATGCCTATTCAACTATATTGTGATAATTAATCGGCACTTCATATTACTTGAAACCTTGTTTTTCACAAGCGCACAAAACATATTGAGATGGATTTACATTTTATGAGAGATAAAGTAGTTGAAAGAGTGATTTTACCGGTTTATGTTTCAACAAAGTTACAATTGGTTGATATTTTTACTAAAGGATTATCAGCTAATCATTTTCATTCTCTTTTATCCAAGATGGGAGTAATTAACATTTACTCTCCACCTTAAGGAGGGGTGTTAGAGATATGGTAGTTTTGTAAGTAATTTATAGTTAGTTCGTTTGTCAAAAGAAGTTATAGATAGTTTGTTTGTTTGCTAGTTTGTTTCTTTTGTTAGTACAGTTACAGCTAATGTATATAAGGAGAGTTATGTTTATTTTTTAGTAAGTAAGAAATTTACACATATAGCTTCCACATCAATTTTCTCTACTTCCATTTTCAGTTCTGCATTTTTCATAATTCTTCTATTACTTTTACATTCTCAAACACTTTTATTCTCATGTAACATTAAATCCAAATGATGAAATGGAGGAATGTTAGGAGAATCAAGAAGGTATAAACAACTGTGTTATGGAGGATTCCACAATCAAACCAGGTATTAAAAGATTTTTCTTTTCAATGAAGAAAAAAAAGTGAATTAGGGCTAAGTAGAGGAATTCCCTCATTATTAAGTTGTATGGTGTATACCTAGGGTTTAAATTCTTTAGCAAATATTGAAACAAATCTAGAGCTTTGCTTCCAAATTTTCAATGATTAGTATAAGATTAGGTTTTTATGTAGTTACCTTCAAGAATTTAGAAGACTTAATGATTGTGATTTATGATGGCCCTTGGTTCATCAATTGGCATTTCCTAGCTCTTAGAAGATGGGAGCCAAATTTAAGGCCTCTCAATCTTTTTTCTCTGATGTAGCTTTCTAGGTAAGGTTTTCACACCTTTTTGAATACTATGATTTAGACTTTTTAAAGAGATTAGGAAATATATATATGCAAGTTAGTTTTAACTAATCCCTTGTACACTATTTTGGTAGAAAATATACCCCATCAATTACAATATGAAGGAATAAGGATGCTCTATTATAGATGTGGTTGCATTGGACATATGGAGAAAAGTTGCTTGAAAGCTTTTAATAGTAATGAGGTTCTAAAGGAGCAAACAGTTCATATGGAGTAGGAAGCTCTAAGTCAAGGTTAACCTAAAGAAAATCCTAAGATGCGGTAAGAGCAAGTATCACAATTAGAGTTGGGTAATAGTCAACCTGCCTTCAGAAAGGAGTTAAAAAAGAAAGACTCATATGGTGAATGGATCTTAGTGGCTAGCAAAAAGAAATCAAGAAAGAAATTGAAAAATCAAAAAGCTACTAAACAAAATAAACCACTAGAAACCAATAGGGTCAAAAGTCAAGCTAGATAGGTAGCTACACCTATAAAACTAGCTAAATCTAAAGCTAAAGAAAGACTTAAGAAATAAATGTGAAAAATGAACCAAATTTAGATAGGGGGGAATTCAACTGTTATGATACAGTTATTGGGTAGCAATACTTTAGGAAGTGGTGACATAAGAGAGAGTATTATCACATAAAAAGAAAATCTTGTAGCGTTCAATTTTGTCAAATCAAGTGATATAATGGATGAAGTAGAGGCTAAAATGGCGACAAACTTAGGGAAATAAATTAAGAATTAAATGTATTAAAAGGAAATAACTATCCAAATAAAGGCTTTGCTTTTAAAGCACAACACTTAACTAATACAACACCCATTTCTAGAAAGAAAAAGAAATACTCTCCCTCTTCTCAAAATAGCTCCCCTATTAAGCAAATAACCACTGAAAATGGAACAAAGAAAAACAATCACCTTTCTGATCAAAAGCATGAGACCACACTTCAACCACCCCTATAGAAAGGGAATTAATAGATTTTTTACAATGGACTAGGGAAAACAAATGGAGAGATTTTGGATAAGATTCGTAGAGGATAGGAGGATACCTGACCAAGTAAAATACCTCACATGGTACTACATGTCATGCCTCGAAGTGATAGAGTTGTAACAGTCCTACCGTACAAACCATTCTAAGATAGAAGTTAGCTATACAGTCGCTATCTTAGACTTGATTTACATAAGGCACCTACGACTAACTCGCTTTGAAGTAAATAGTTTATAATTTAAATAAGTTATTTACTTATGAACTTAAGAAAAGTACATAAGTGCATTAAAATAATCTGAGTATCTTACAAGATTTAGCAATCTAGTCACAATTTAATTGAGTAATTTGTAAACTAATGCTAAAAGCTTTAAAATAAATCTAACTAGAAAGTGTATTTAGTCTTCAGTTTACATCCTCACTTCCTAGGATCTTACAGTTGTTAGCTTCAGGGTCGATATAAGCCACTTCCTAGCTAGCACCTACAATAACGTCTATAGAGATGTAAGCAACCATAGTTCAGTAAGTTAGAATGGAAACTTAAAGCTATACCATAAACATAAACAAAGTTATCAACCAAATTATTAGGTGCAATGCATGTTTAAGTAAATACCATTGCACAACGTTTTCTAGCCCATTATGAGATTAGAGAAATTGTGCCTGCTCTAATCCAAGTTGAGGAGTTGCTATTCATGCAACAGCTCATGACCAAACCCAGGTTTGTGCAATAGAGACACCGCTCCTCCTGCAACTACCTTTGAACCATTGAATTCACCCTTGTCGCGATCTCCTCACGTGTCGCTTAGTTCGATTAAGGATGAAGAAGGGATCAATTATGTTGTCTAGTATTATCCCTTTCGAAGCGGTCGGTATTTGGTAAGAGAATCCTAAGTTTCCCCTAAAGGGTTGTTATGTAGGTTTGATTTATGTTTACAGGTCATTTATTTTATTTGGTCCAATGTAGAGTGATCAATCATTTCATACAAATTATACAATACAAGCTAAGCAGCAAATCAAAATCATATCATTAGCTCAGAACAAGCACAATCAAGTATAATTTCAAGCCTCCAAAATACAATACTGTATTAATCCCTACTTACTTGGACTCTTCGCTTGCTTACTCGAGATTCGACTCACTTAGGCCATCACTGATCATCCTCATATTACAAACGTGGTTTTAATTTTCCATATAACTATTATAGGTTAGTTTTATCTTATAATGCTTATTGTTATCTTTTGTTTAGGATTTAATATACCTAATTATCTAGGTTTTTAAGTCTTTTACAATTCTTCTTGAATCATGTTAAGTTCTATTTCAGTTTTCGCATTGATTTCTAAATTAGGTTTTTAACTCAGTTTTTGGTTAGAGATTTATACGTACATCCTAAGAAATCATTTTAACCCACAATATGAAATTAATCGCATTATTTGTGGATATCTTAAACATCATTTTTAGTCTCTAACTAGTATTGTAGTCCATGCAATACATCTGAATTTTAATTTAATTACCGAATTCAGCCCGTTATGAGACAATCTTACATTTTTCATATAATTACCTTAATTTAAGTTTCCTCTTAGATTTATTATATATTCCTATTATTATCATAATATCAATTCTAACCAAAATTTTCCTAATTATTAATTTCTCATAATTATATATTACACATTATCACTTAATGTATACATAATGTACACATCTAATATTCCCATCACTTCGAATATTATCTCCCAAAATTAAATAACATTTTAAATATCTAAATTCATCATAAATCAGATTTTGAATCTACTTACCCTAAATTACCAAATTAACTCAAAATTTATCATTTTTACCTATTACATATTTACTATATATTATCCAAATAATTACATCTAACACTCCAAATGCTACAAATAGGATACTCCATTAAATTTCAACATCTTAAAACATATAATTGTGCATCAAATCAGTGATTACCCATTTAATTACTTAATTAACCCTAAATTACCCATTTTATGCATCATTTTAAGGCCTAAAAATTATCTAAAAATTTTGAAAATTAATTTTTGAAAAAGGGCTTCATAGCACTGTTCTATAACCTCTAAGTAGTTTATACAAAAATTTTGGGCTCAAAACTACACTCCTAAGGCCATTTATTTATAAACCTAAACATGCTTGATTTTGCATAATTTCTTAAGGACCATATATCACGGGATATATATTCATCAAAATAATATTTTTCCTAAAAACTAAATACAAAAATATTTCAGAATAACAAGTTTCATAATTTTCCAACCAATTTTGATAATTTTAACAATTTAAGAAAAATCGCGTAGAAATTAGAATTCACCATAACTAGTAGGTCCGGCCACCGTCAGTGGCCATGGGTGTGTCAGCCCATCTAGGCGCTGCCACCACCATGTGGTGGTGGTAGCCGTTCACTCCTAGCTACTCGTCAGGTTTGGGTTCTCTTTAAAATCTCTAATTGTATAATTTTTTGTAAAAACCTTAATTTCCTCTCAATTTTACCTCTCTCTAATTTTCTACAACTCCAGACATCCAAAATGAGATTCTAATTTTTTTTTACTATTTATAGAGGTATAAAGCAATTTTGATGCATTAAATTAAAGCAACATTAATCTTATCCTCTTCCAATTTGCCTTTTTTGTTGTTTTAATCTAATTAGTTAATTTTCTTTCTTCCTTCTTAGCATGCTACACCCCTCTTCTGGTCATTTCCACATTTTTTCTGAATTTCTTGATTTTTTCTTAATTATTTATGAATTTTCTTTAATTAATTAACCTTATTTTAACATATTTTGCATATTTCACGTAAATATGCGTATTTCTACCTACATGTAAATTCATACATGGTATAAATAAACACTCCTAAATATTATTTAAGTTATTTTATGATTTTTAGTATGTATATAATTTATCTCTAGCGATTCGTTAATTATTAGAATGCATTTTATGCATTTTTGATAAATTACAAGTAATATACTTAAAATTTCAAAATTTTATATTCTTTTATTTTATTACTTATTTTCTTAAATTTAAACTTACGAGATCGCTTTTACTAATATTTTTAGCTTCATTGTAGAATTTGGGTTAAATTGGATAGTTTACTTAATTGCCCTAAATTTTACGAACCGAACTCCGAATAGCTGAATGTGGCTCTTAAACTACACATAGTAGTTGTGGTGCTACTTTTAGAGGGGAGATCTATCTCACCAGAATGGGGTTAACCATAGCATCAAGGAGTGAGTATTTTGTGCATATTTACATAGTCATCCCCAATGACAATGTCACCAAAGCTCAACTTAAGGCCAAATTGAGAAGGACTCTAAAGGTCCTCTTAGATCGGGTACTAAACATTCCAAATATAGACATTCTAAATTGGCCCACTCCCATGGCAATTCTTTTGAAAAAGAGAGAGTCTCCTTATGAAATTCATGAACATAGAGGAGACAATGGCCATCTTGGACCTAAAGGAAAACCTTAATAAGTTTTTAGTTGAGGTTAAGGGAACTAGGCATATAGGGCTGGGCACTGTGTGGTATAGGAAGATGACCTAAGAGATGGAGGAAGATAGGTTGCTAACCTCTATTAGGAATAAAAGAATCATGGTTTGGAATGTGAGGGGTATTAACTTTGTAAACTCTAGGAAAAACAGTAGTTGAACCCTAACTCAAGTCCGAGTGTCCTAAATTGTACAATAAGTCGATAAGGCTAGTAACAATAAAAGATTATGAAGTTTAATAAATCTAATATAACATCGATAACAAAACCCTAGGAATTGATTAAAACCTTAAATCGCATACTAAAACCTTAAAACTGACTTACACACCATTAATCAAAATTAACTCCAAATTTGTTCGAAACTTTAAAATTATAAATATAAACCTATAAAATAGTTAAATATTACTCAATAGTGATAAAATTATAGTCGATTGCAATTTTCGACTAAAACACCTATTCACGTGAAATTTTAACAAAATCACTATAATAACTTATAAAAATTATAATTGTGGTGAGTACCAATTAAATTGATAAAATTTCACAAAAATTTAAAAATTAACTTATGATGAGAATTGTTATAATTTATATATTTCGAAAAATTACATATATTTATTAGTAATTTTTATTTTTCTTCTCATTCTTTTTCAATTTATCTCTTTTCTCTCTTTTGTTCCTTTTTCCCAATTGCCACGTTTTAGAAATGGAAAGCAAATGGCAGCCTACGTGTGGAATTAATTTGCCATGTGTTGAGCTTAAATAAAAAGAAAAGATTATAAATGATTATTTTTGTTTTATCCTCATTAATGCAAAAGATTAGATAAAATCTTAGCTTATATTTTAAGCTACCTACTCACGTGAGCAAGAGGAGCAAATAAAAATCTGGAAAAAGAAAAAAATAAATTCTGCACAAACTAAAAATTTGGAAAGCATAATCGTGAGAGAAAGAAGGAGAAAGAAAGAAGAAAAAAGAAGAAGAAAAGAAGAAGGAAAAGAAGAAGAAAAATAAAAAATTAATAGGTAAGTAAATTATATTTTTTTCTAGATTATTGTTATGTAGTATATACATGTATAAATAAAGTAATTGTATAGTATTTTTCTTTAAATATAACATTATTGATACATGTATATTTGCATAAATATATAAATTGAATAACATATGCATGTATTGGGCTATGTATATATACATGTATGAACATAAGTATATTATATGGAAAGAATATGTATTATGTATTTTTTTTTAAGAATACATATAATTTGTATTTAGTATTTTCATTAAATAACTATAGTATATATATATATATATGTGTGTGTGTGTGTGTGTACTGTAATTATGTATATATATATGTACCCATGCATAATTATTTTTGTATATATATATAATTGTATAGTATTAATATATATATATATATAGAACATATATATATAGGAATAATATAGAGTATATGTATAATGGTATACGGCATGTACCATATAATACATATATAATATCTAGTATACATATTTTATAACAAATACTAGATA